>OZ038003.1:2070000-2090000 GCA_964035705.1 Porites rus | reverse complement strand
CATTAACTCTGTTAAAAATAGCTGTGATCTTGGGAAGCTTTTTAGAGGAATGAAAGCACTTCTCGCGCCGAAGGATAATCTCTGTTTTTCTGACTACCGTGGTAATCGAGATCTAGCTGATGACATAGGTGGATTCTTTTGTCGCAAGATCAATAACATCCGGAATGCACTTGGAATCGTTAGAGCCGCTATGAAAGAAGAGGACAAAGTTAAAGACGATCCTGAAGTAATGTAGAATCAGCGCATTTAGTTTCACCCAACTAGTGGACTTATGCAAATCCTGCATTTTAATTAGCTACGCTACTAGTACCAGTACTAATACTAATACTAATACTAGTACTAGTACTAGTACTAGTACTAGTACTAATACTAATACTAATACTAATACTAATACTAATACTAATACTAGTACTAGTACTAGTACTAGTACTAGTACTAGTACTAGTACTAATACTAATACTAATACTAATACTAATACTAATACTTATACTTATACTTATACTTATACTTATACTTATACTTATACTTATACTTATACTTATACGTATACTTATACTTATACCTGGTTTTTTGAAAACCGGGCTACCAAAAAATGTCAGTCTCTCGCACTGATTGTTAATTTGATGGCCCTTGTTACTTGAAAAGGAAAATCTCACCTCAAAAAGAAATTATTGAATACATGAGCTTCCATTTGATAGAATCGTCTGTCTAGAAAGTAACAAAAGTGAGTTTTCCTCATTAATCTGGAAAATAAGGCATTTTAAGAAGCAATTTATAGTGTCGGTGTCACCGATTGCAAAGCCAATTCCCCAGTTCACCCCATTTTTAATTGAAGCTGGTCTCCCAAAAACAATCTAAGCCAACACTGCTCAACAAAACCAAGTCCTAAAACCAGCAGTTCAACTGCTTGCTGACTAGGAACATTATCAACAGAGTGGGTCATTGCTTGCATGCAAACACCACAAACAAACTGCATAAGAGTGCAAAAACACATCAAACTTTACAACAACCCCACTCCCCTGGAATTTAACCAGGCTACCCCAAATGGATACCAGACGATAGCTCCGTGTCTGTGCAACAACATGGCACCCAGCCAGACACAACCCCTCCTTAATTTGAGTGACACATTAAGCTTTGAAAGACAGGGGTAGCCCCGGTACAAAAACTCAGCCAATCCGCACTCTAACACAAAGCATAGTCTTTACAAAAACCCCACCCCCCTGGAATTTAACCAGGCTACCCCAAATGCATACCAGATGATAGCCCTGTGTCTGTGCAACAACATGACACCCAGTCAGACACAACCCCTCCTTAATTTGAGGGAGACATTGAGCTTTGAAAGACAGGGGTAAGCCCAGGCACAAAAACCTAGCGAATCTGCACTCTAGCACAAAGCATAGTCTTTACAAAAACCCCACCCCCCTGGAATTTAACCAGGCTACCCCAAATGCATACCAGATGATAGCCCCATGACTGTTTAACAATATGACACTTAGTTTGACGGAAGCTCCCCTCAAAAAATATTATCTGGGCCAACGGGGGCAACAGCCCGTCCCTATGGGACGGGCTGTTGCCCCCCTCGTGCAAATTTTCTGGAATTTGCACTGATTTCTGTCACTTCCAGAAAGTTATTTGGAGCCCATGGTTAAGAGGTGAGGGTGGTTAGTCGTGAAGAGCGAGATTGTTATTTTTACACTAAAAGTATCGGGGCTTTAAGCAAATTAAGTTTTTAAAGATTGCCTGCAATGTGCTGGACTTGACTTAAGATTTCAGGCAACCCTGTTTTCAAAACTCCAGGTAGACTTATACTTATACTTATACTTATACTTTTACTTTTACTTTTACCTTTACTTTTACTTTTACTTATACTTATACTTATACTTATACTTATACTTATACTTATACTTATACTTATACTTATACTTATACTTATACTTATACTTATACTTATACTTATACTTATACTTATACTTATACTTATACTTATACTTATACTTATACTTATACTTATACTTATACTTATACTTATACTAATACTAATACTAATAATCCTCGAGTAGCGAAATTCGCCAATTTTGAAAACCTACCAAAACAATGGCGGCCGCTTTGCGTTTTGTGGAAATTTCAAGGGAGATTTTAGATAATTTACTGGATAATTCCATCCCAGAAAAGACCAAAAAGGCAACAAAGTACGGGATGAAGATCTTTAATGGTAAGTTTTGTTGTTGTTGTTGTTGTTGTTGTTGTTTTTTTGTTGCTAGACAAAACTACGAACTTTTTTTATAAATTCAAAACAAGTCAAGCTTTACGTTTTTCAATAAGTCTTTTCAATATTTTGTTACTTTTTTTTCATAGAATGGTTTGCAAGCCAAACAAAATTTAAAACAGCTATACTAGTCTCACAATGTTTTACGCTGCTCTCAGGCGAGAGGACGGTACTGAATTCAAAGTTTCGTCCCTTAAAGCGATCCGGGCAGCCATCGACCGATACCCAAGACAGCCACCAAACAACAAGCCATGGTCGATAGTCGGCGACTCAGCCTTCCAAAAATCTAACAAGGTCCTCAATGCTATCTGTAAACAAATGATGCAAGAGTGGAAAGTTGGGCAGACGATTCATAAAACTCCTATCACGAGCGAACAACTGCAACAGCTGTACGAAATAGGGCAACTCGGCGAGTCGGATACCTTGGATCCTTCTTAACGCCTCCTCGCACTGTATGGTTTTACATGACCTTTTATTTCGGTGAAAGGGGACGTGAAAATCAGATAAAGCTCTCCTCAGACATGTTGGTTCTTCGGAGTACACCTCAAGGGCGACGTTACTATGAGTTTTGCAACCCCTTTGCATCCAAAAATCATCAAGGTGGTTTGACAGATAACCCCGACGAATCCGACGGAAAAATGTTTGAGGTTCCTAATTCAAAGCGCTGCCCAGTGAAAACCCTTGAAAACCTCCTTAAACACCTGAATCCCAACCTGCAGGCTCTGTTTCAACGACCAATTAGAAAAGTGTCAACAAAGTTCTAGACACAAAAAGATGAAGTGTGCTACTGCAATTCCCCCGTCGGCAAAAACACACTCGAAGACATGCTGAAAAACATGTCAAAATCTGCCGGGATAGCTCCTTATCTAACTACACCACCGCGTCCGAGCTACATCAGTTACAGTGCTCTCAGATCACAACATTGAAGCCAGGCAAATTAAGACTGTCACTGGACACCAATCACGGGCAACTCCATTGAATCTTACTGTTCCAGGGTTTTCTTTCAGCAGAAAGAGAACATGTCTAACATATTGAGCGGCTTCATCTCTGGTGACTCCGCAGCACTACGAGTTCTTGTCCTCGAGGGTGCTTCAACATAGAAAGAGCTTAATGGAGCAAGCACTCTTTCTGTGACTCCACAGGATCAATAGTCAACAGTGAAAATGCAAATGCCACAGTCTTTCGGCTTTCATGGCTGCCCTGTTTCCATCGTAAACAACAACTACATGCGATGAACTAAAAATCGACAAACTGTTGAAAACGTGGCCCAGTTATCAATCACCAACTTGATCTAGTTCACTTGAGCTTTCCTTGCAGTTCATAACAGTATTGTTTTTTTATATGAACAGTTTTGGTTAGACTCACCAACTTCACATCACATCTGAACGAATGATGAATTTTCACAAGGTACGCTTTTGCATTACGTGTTTCAAAAATGTGACAGTTATGTATTAATTTTATGCAAATTTGGCGCAAGCGAGCTTGACGCTTTCTTTCGTTTTATTCCCAAACAAGACGCTGTAAGAGCGTACACTTCGGCGTCGTGGTTGTGGATTAATTGTGAATGCGGAGGAATAGTAAGAAATGGTATTTTTTCAAATACCCCTCCATTCAAATACCCTTACTTTTCTCCTTTTGTGTAACAGACGTCTTAACTTCTTCACCGGAAGTCTGTTAGGTGCATGGGAGATCTCAGTTCCACTTCCTTTTAAATATTTTCTCCACAACAACACTTTCCTTATTTACAGTTAACTCCACACCTCCTCCAGCAACGTAACTATAAACTAGCATCAGTACACTCCGTTGCAAAACTTGCTGGAAAATGCACAATTTCCACACAGAGGATAATTCACGTACAACATCGCAACTGAAAAACTAGAAATACGTATCTCGCAATACCCCTAGCGAAACTCGTTTTTTTAGTAGCGCCACTCAAGTTAAGCCCTGTCGGGCGGGGTTAGGAACTGGATAGGTAACCCACCAAGAATATCGTCGTGAAGGTCCCTAATTTGCTCTTTCTTTTTTTCTGCTTCTTCTTTTGCATATTGTGCGGTGTTATTTTTAAAAGTGTATTGAAAAGCATACTTAGCATTATTTCGGCCGCAGCCGTTTTTAGGCTTTTCATGCAACCGTTGCGTGACGAGCCTAAAAACGGCTGCGAAGGAGACTAGTTCGCGTGAAAATTATTATAAGCCTACTTCGGGCCAGAGTACAGAACTGAAACTTTGATCTATCGGCGGGGAATTTAACCGGCAAACTAATAAATTCGGGTTTTCCACGGTGTTTCACGAATTCCAAGCTAGATTCCATGGGGGGAAGACAAAGTTTCGACGATAAAAGCCAAGCTGAAACGAGCTTTGGATAAACATATGGCGCGACTTATTAAGCAAACTCGTCTGCGCAGTGAGACCCACTGAAAATTGCTCTTGTATCTCGAATTTCGCTCATATTTTGAATCTACTAGCCCAAATTGATTCAATGTTTTCTTGAAAATACTTTTGCAGTCAGAATTAGCTAGAATATTAAATAAGAACAAGCCAAAAAGTCACCAACTTATCCCGTATCTCGCGAATAACTTATAACTATTTTTCACATCTTAAGTTACCTTGGGTCGCAGTGGCGCAATCGGCTAATCCCGCAACGTAGGGTCTCATCTGATCTGAGTGAGTCGGTTCAAGTCCCTGGCAAGCCCAAAAAATAATTCTTTCTTCCTCCAATATCAAAGAAATCGAACTGATCTCGAGATATCTCGAACTAATTCGGCGCTCACTTCGTCAAATAGCCGAATAAAGCCGAATACCTATAAACTTTGCATGCCCAATCTCGTCCCAAAAAAAGAAACTTTGGGACATTCCTGACCGTCGCAAATGCTTTACTTCACGCTACGCCGATGTCATAAATACTTCTTCAACTTGCGTTTGCTAACTTTATTATTGCCTTTTCTGTCCTACTAGTTGGGTGATACTAAAACAATTAGACCCTTCGCCCTCAAGGGCTGCGGGTAGGCATAAAAAGATTGTGCTCGGCAACTTTTGAGCAACTTTTAGCGTTTTCAGCACCTTTTTGTACTACGAGCAACCTAGAGCAACTTTTGCTTTTCTTGGCAACTTTTAAGTCAACAAATAGTTAAAAACTGACCAAACCATCAAAGAGGTCTTTATTAAAAGGTTTTTATTAAAGCTGGTCAAAACTAAGGATGTCGTACGTTCTTACAAATAATTTATAAAATAACAGGTGCGCCCACGAACTGGACAGCAGCTATCTATCTAACGGGCGCTTACATCCAGCGGTTATTCGCTCCAACAATAGAGCTTCCCGCCCGCCATCTTGGTATTTGCTGCAGTGCGAGGCATCACAATTAGAAGCTGAAATGTCTGACGAGGAAAATGAAAATAATACAGATATTGACCCTATTGAGGCTACCATAGCCGCTGGAGCAACTCTTAGTAGTCCTGTAAGAGCTTCAATTTCTAGAAGTTTAACGATCAACAAGACTATGCCCTAGAGGACTACCTTGAGGCTTCAGTTATGATAAGACTGATAAAACAATGCAAAGAGGCTGTAAACTTTAAAGTTTACAACCTCTTTGTATTGTTGTATCTTATATCATGATAAGATAAGATAAAGGCTGTAAACTTGATTACTTGATCTAAAGTGTATAGTAAGCACTATGATGTCTATAGAAAACATTGTGATGTTTATTCATTAGAAACGTCAGAAGAGAATGATGTAAAAGTAAGCAACTTTTCTAAATTTGGGTGGCAACTTTTAAATTTTTTGGCAACTTTAGAGCAGCTTTTGGGTGTATTGTCAAGCAACTTTTGCTGGATTTACTAGCACAATCTATTCAAGCCTAGCTGCGGGTCTAATTGTTAAATATCAGTTTCGTCAGCTCTCTTGTGAAGGTGTCCGCAGCCTCGTCTAGAAGTCAGCTAAAAAGACCTATACCCTCGACCCAATGCCAGCATCTATGGTTGCAGCCTTCGTAGAGGAACTTTTTCCAGTAATAACGTGTATACTAAATTCTTCTTTGGGATCAGGTCATTTCCCCCCTAGATGTAAAGTAGCTTTTGTCGACCCACGCCTTCAAAAATCTGGGAAAGACATCTCGTTCTCAAACCTACGACCTGTGAGTAACCTCCAGTTGAGCGTGCGGTATTTAATCAGG
Source organism: Porites rus (assembly GCA_964035705.1). Taxonomy (NCBI): domain Eukaryota; kingdom Metazoa; phylum Cnidaria; class Anthozoa; order Scleractinia; family Poritidae; genus Porites; species Porites rus. Next base: position 2,083,566 of record OZ038003.1, on the reverse strand, counting down.
TTTACAAGCACATGATGAAGTTCCAGCTTTACCCATTATTACAATCTGCCTACCGCACTGGTAACAGCGCGGAGACTGCTCTGATTAAGGTGCACAATGACATTCTGTTAAGCATGGATAAACACAGGGTCACGTTGCTGGTACTTCTCGAACTAAGTGCGGCCTTTGACACGGTCAATCACCAGGTGTTGCTCAAGCGATTAGAATCTAGCTTTAGAATATCTGGGACTGCACTTAGCTTGTTTAAGTCATACCTCGAAGGAAGATCTCAGCACATCTGTGTTGAAGGCTGCTGCTTTAGGAAGTTTGATCTACCCCATGGTGTCTCTCAAGGTTCATGCCTTGGCCCCCTGTTGTTTACAATCTACGCTAGGAAGTTGTTTGAAATAGTCAAAGCTTACCTTCCGGATGTGCACGCCTACCCAGACGATACTCAGCTCTATCTATCTTTTAAGGCGGATTCTGAGGACAACCAGACTGAAGCCCTAGATGCTGTGCAAGAATGTATCGAAGACATCAGGGCATGTATGGCGGCGGGCCAGATAAAGCTTAATGAAGACAAAACCGAGGTCATTCTACTTTGTACTCAGCGACAACTTGATAAACTGAATATTGCACACCTAGAGATTGGTCAAGCGTCAGTGCCAATTGTAAGTTCTGCCGTCCGCAACCTTGCTTCGTGGTTTGACGTTAACCTTAAGATGACACAACAGATTAACAAGACTTGTCAATCAGTCTACTTTCATCTGCATAATATCAGATAATATCAGTTCTTGACGCCTGCCTCCACCAAATTGCTTGTACAAGGCGTGATCATGGCACGCATTGATTATTGCAACGGTCTTCTCTATGGTGTACCAGCTGTACGTCTTTCCAAATTGCAACGTCTTCAGAATTCCGCAGCGCGACTTATCACCCATACACCCAGATACTGTCAAATCACCCCGGTGCTGCTTGCACTGCATTGGTTACCGGTGAAGTTCCGTATTTGCTACAAAAGCGCTGTGACCTCTTTCAAGCCTATTCACAATTTACAGTTTTAACCAAAGGAATAGTTCGGGACTGTTTTATCCGCTTATGTGAAATTCTCAACTTGAGTCTGACGTTTGCCGTTTGCGGTAAACGTGAATCTTAACAGAGACCTTAGTAGTCTACTATGTTGGAAATTAAGCCCCGTTGGTGCGTTCCGTGTGCGTTCCCTTAATTAATAGGCTTAAGGGTCGAGTCTAAGACGTCACCCATTGTTATAACGTAGGGAAAAAATGCGTTCCTCCGTATTAATGAAGTGCCTAGTCAGCGTCTTCCTACATACTAATTCGGTATAGGTTTACTAATGAGCGTCTCCCTACTACAATAGGAACAATAGGCTTGCCTAGACTTGCCCGGTAAGTAACTTGAGCCAGGTTTTCGGACCGTCTATTAAATTTGGCTTAAGTTCAGAATTTTTCGACGAAATACCTGTTAGAATCCTTCTTGATGTGCTCTTTCGTGTGTCCAGGTTTTCTAAAGCGTCTTTTTATGCCCTGGCATCTTCATTCATGACATTTTATAACTTCGTCGCCATCTTGACACTGAGACGTACGGAAGGTTGCCATGGCAATTTTGTAATTTCACATGTGAAATTACAAACTATTGCTGAGACAAATTTCGCGCCAAAATTTACCTATGATATTAGGAAGGAAATGCAACAAATGATTAAGCTTTAGTATAAGGAAAGTATATAATATAACTTTTTAAAATGCTCAATAAAAGTAATAAATATCATTATTATTATTATTATTATTATTATTATTATTATTATTAAAAATTTAACCCAGCATCCGGCATTTGGTCATTTTATATTCATTTGTCTTTTTCTCAAATCGATCACGAAAAAGCCTGAATTACAGGTTTTAACAAATTTAATGAAATATTGCCAAATTAAGTGTAATGCTATAATTACGTGATAAGAGCAAATAGGAATACATCGAACCTCTCCACAACCGGCACCTTGAAGACCGAAGAAAGTGGCCGTTGTGGAGAGGTGGCTGTCATGTGGAGGTAGGGGCCGGGTGTACGGTAATATGACAAATTTTGTTTAAGGAGTACAAGATGTATGCTGTGTTCAGTTCATGCTTACTGTATCCCTTAACGGTAGTCCAATCATACAAAATGTATAGGGATAAAATAAAAATTGAATAACGCTTTTAACCAAGATGTTAACGTGACAAATCGAGCAAGGTTCGCAACATTGTCCATGGGTATCATAAAATAATTTATACTTACTGCAGAAGTATAAATGGAACACAATCAAAATACGATTGCCACGAATTTCGCGACCATTCTTTATTTTTTGATCAGTCAGCTGAAAAAACTGGCCGTTGTCGAGAGGTTATTTTCGCAGTTAGGGGCACGCTTTAGTGGCCGTTGCCGTTGTAAAGGGTTGGCCGTTATATAGTGGAGGGGTCGACTGTAAATCCTTTTTAATAGCAAAAAAACAAATTATGAAAAACATGGCTGTCAAATTTCGGTTGCCATGGTAACTTCTATGTTGACCTACACGTTACGGTGACTTTAAAAATGTCCTTGGATAACGCTTGCTGAACATAGCTTGAACGGTTTTGACGGGGACTTCAATTTAAGCCTTCCCCGGTCTGAATAGGGAGGGTTAAGGTTTAATGTTGTTTCCATACAGGTTTTCGGAGATCATATCAATATTCTTAAATCGCCTTAAAAGTGATTTCATCTTAGTCTGATCACCATAGAATTAGTAAAATCGATATTACAATGATACGATATTAGCAAAATCTTTCAAATCAGCTCAATTGAGATCTGCCATTGGATAATAAAATAAGAAACAATTATGAGTAATTTAATTCAAATAAAACTTAGATAGATACAAGAGAGATAGATATCAAACCTTATATCTTCAATGGTCATTATTTTGGATTGAACGAACAAGCAAATTCTAATAGACGTGAATTATTCTCAAGTCAGCATCACAATGCTGCTTAAGTTCATATTTTTATGCCAGGAAATTCGGGCGTATTTTCTATTTTTTATTTTTTTTATTTTTTGGGATTTTGGTAATTACCTTTTCTCTAAACACCATTTCAAAAGCAAAACTTAATGAAAAATATGAATTATTATTCTTATCCATATACATGTATCTCGGGAACGGTTCGATAAAATTCTTTAAGAGAAAAATCGTCACGCCAAATGATTGTCGTACCTGTCGAAGTAAACTGTCATAATTGACCAATCATAGGGTATACCAGGAGCAGCGTTCTCATCATGGTCTGAGCAGAAACCCTAGATTATGGCTTTCTAGCCGGCTCAAAAGCTCTCCGCTACAGTTTGAACCGATGATGGCCAAAATCTATATTACACTTAAACATATATTTTCAGTTTGGATTAAACAATACTAGTCCTGCTGCACTATTCAGTTTCTCTGGTATCACAGTTTTAAGTGGTTAGTTAATACTACGCTGAAATGGCAGTTAAAACTACCTGGCATGTTCCGTGTCTGAAGAATTAAGGTCGTCATGATTAATTTTCAATTTTAAAGCTGCATGCTGTCAATTTAAGCCTAACAAACCATATTATAATTTCAGTGAGACGGTTTGCGTGGAAGTCAAAAGCACATCCTTTTTGAAGAGATTGTACGCTGGCGCGAAAAGTGGCGCGAAAAGCGCGGGAAGCTGGGTATATCAAAAGTTTACTACTAAGACGACACTTCCAGCATCAAAACCAACTGCTCGACGATCAAAGGCCATATAAATCTTTTCAGTTCTGACTGGACAGCTCAGCTGTCTGGCTGGTTAGTCTGTGTGTAGTTAATTAACCATTTCCAGTTTTTCCTTGATATCGACCACTTTTCTTTACTAGAACTTGAAGGAACTAGGAACTTGAATTATGATATGTAGTTAATAGAGAGGAGAAGTGTGACGTCACGTTACCATGGTAGCAAAATTTTTTTGATGACAACAAAAGGGAGCTTAGACATCAACGACGGTGACGCCAATGGGAACGAGAATGGCAAAAAAAGCAATACGTTTATGTTAGTAAAAGAAAAACTACGCACCTGCATCACACTTTTTTGCACATTTTTTAGCCATCGTTGCAACACTGCGACATGAAACTCCCTAATTTCACGCGTCCGCTTTACGGAGTAGGTGAACACAACACAAAAAAGTTTTTCTAAACTCATGTGGATGCGGTCCTTTCCGATTCACTCCAGAAAATTTCGCCAGCATTTGACAAATCAAATGAATTGAATAAGATGGATGAAGTTTGAAACAGTGCGAATTAACTTTTTAAGTCAATTTTCAGTTTATTGTCATCCAAAAATTTTGCTACCATGGCAACGTGACGTAATGACTTCTCCTCTCTATTCCCCTTCTTGTAGATACCCTCGGGAATCCCTCGGGATAGTGGGCTGGTAGCGAGAGCCCGTAATACGGCGGAACGCGAGAAGAAATAGAGGTGAAGTAAAAGCGTCGAGGTATAAAGCCAAAGAGCGCCGCGCTATGCACCAGCCCTGAGGGCATTTTAGTATTTGCCAAATCAGTTGGATAAAAGCCAAAACGTAATTATTTGTATATGAAAATCGTCTCTTAATAAGAGCTTTGTTTTGTGTTTTGATTGACAGTGTTTACCGGCAAACATTTAGGGGATTTGTTAAGTGTGTTTCTATGATTTTGTTGCAAAGTGAGTTAGGAAACAAGTTTCCTCCCACCAGCAGCAAGCAACATTTGTTCATTTTCTTCAATTATCGCTGAAATTTTGTCTTTCAAAACTGGTGGGGAATAGCCAAGGAGGCGAGTTACGAGAGCCAATCAAAAACTCACGAAAATTGCTATCCACTGATTTTGTAAATTCTAACAGCTTTATTCATTATTACATGATAGTTAGTTGAGGAGACTGGTTATGAAAGCCAGCAAACATCATAGTTGAAAGCAACGGTGCTGTAGTTTATGTTGGAAGCTCCCTGATCGTGCATGACAATCCATTGTTTTTTGTTCACAAATTGTAACTGAATAAATTAATGCGATGTTTCTTTTGGTCAGTTAGTTCAAAATGATAGGAATGCTATTGAACGTTGTGCACGGTCAGGTCCAAAAAAGCAAACAAAACCATATAACAAGAAGCTCTTAATGGGTTTCACAACCATTCAAAATTGCTTATTGTTTGATTCAGTCAGTTACCTTTTTGCATTTTAAAATCTTAGAGTGTTACCGGGTGTTCGTTGCGGAGTATTTTGAGTGTTAAATGCCAGAATTTGTCATCAGTTTTCTGCTTGACTACACTGAGCGGATCCCCGATGTAAAGATGTCCCCAGCGTAAAAGTTACGAACGATATTCTTCGCTCCAGAAATAGGAGCGAAGTATATGAAAAAGAACCGCTATATAACAAAACCTCGTTATAGCGAATGTTATATATGTTGCCAGTCACCTGGCCTTTCGTTTTGTTCGCTTCACACCTTTCTAGAGTGTTCCCCGTCCCCGACGTTTAGTCAAGCAGTGATGGCTCATAGGTCCTGCCATTTGGGCGCTAGAGAAGAACAACTTAGCTGGTTTTTGCCCTAGTATTAGCGTTCTTAGTTTCGACAGTTGTTCCCCCTCGCTATTGATTTTTAATGGGATAGCCCGAAGTATTATTACAATCGTGTGATAGACGTATAGTTTTGAGCAACCCGGTCCCCAGTTGTCGTTTTCCGAGTTTGTCAATGTTTTGAGTGTTCGAGTGCTGAAATGCATGTTGCTTACAAATTGAGGTGTTTGAGCTATCATTCCTTGAGACGGTGTCTCAGGAGAGAGATGTCTGTAGTTTTTGTTAGTTTTGATAATTCGGCTGGCATGGTCAGTTAGTTCCATTATTTTGTAGCTGGAAGTCGGTCAAGAAGTTAACGCCAAAGAACAACGTTTAGCCTTATAATAATGGTAGACAAGTCTAACTTCGCAAATGTTTTTACTTGATATAGATACAAAATCCTTCTCTTAAAATTTTTTTTTCTGTCAGCTCTTTCGTTTTTACGTTTTGAAAGTTCTGCCGTGTCCGATTAATGTAGCCGAGGGTTATAATTTAGCCTGCGAAAACATTCCGTTTCTCCTCGAGAGCGAGGAGAAACGGATGTTTCACAGGCTAGTTATAATTTTACTTAAAATGAGTTTGCACTAAATTAGTTCAATACTCTTTTCATTAACTTACCAGCACAGATAACCCATCTTACTAAATTAGAGTATAGGACGAGTTCTTTTACGCCGATTTTCAATTTTATTGATAGAAACCAAGAAACCAATTTGAAACTACGTGTAATTCATTTGATCACCTGACTTTTACTACCTTCGCGTTTTGAAATCTTGTGTGATTTTTCCGCTTACACACTCAAGGCTTGGCCAAAAAGTAAACCAGTGGCAACCGTTTTAACTCAGTGTACTCCAATACCTGATATAGTCTCGAAGTTACGTTAAGCTTTCTACAGAGCCCATAATCGGAGATCCTGGGACAGCTGGTTGGGACGAAAACAGTCGGGAGAAATCATTTGATGGCAAAGTTTACACTAGAGATGAAAGAATCCAAGGGAACTTGTGTTTTACTGAAAGTTGTGGGGGCATATAATTTCCTCTGTTTGCGACTAGTTCAGTGAAACTAAGTACATGTAAATACCCCTGACTCGCTGACTAGTTATACTAGAAAACTTTGCTCCAAATTCGGTTAAATATTCGGGTCTCCTAGGATGTTTAAAGCCGAAGCGCGGCCTTTGACTGATGTCGCTTTCGGTTTATACGGACGGACCTAGTCACAGTGTGTTTCAGGGATAAGTGTGTGCTTCTTTCTATTATTAAATTTACAACTTACTTTGTTCCGTGGTCAAAAAACCAGGCCGAGAAAAGGTTAACGAATAAAGACAAGTTGAGCTGATTTTACTTGAGTTGTGACTACACATAAAAACAAATTTGCAATTGCCTCGCCACAGTACTACTGACCTCGCGCATCAGTGCTCCTACAGTTATTTGCGATTTGCGTCATACTTATGCCGTCAGGAGGCAATTGGTCACGCCAAATGTTACCATGGCTTCTTAAATGATTCCAAGAACGGATCATGAAAAATACCAGGCCCTGGATATTCGAACGTTGGATGGCGCTATTTTTATCCAGTGGATAACGCTATTGGATGCGTTACCTCTTATCCAGTGGATAGCGCTAACACCTTTTGAACAACCAGGGCCAGGAGCAAGAAGTGGAAAATGTTATCGGCGCAGGGGTTTAAGGCCAACTTGTCTGCAAGATTTTTTTTCAGTAGGGGGACGATTCAGTTGTTGTTACAAGAGTTTTTCTTGCGATGGGAGAGGGGGGGGGGGGGGTGGTGGTGGTGGAAGGGGGAGTGTCACTCTTCACCGGTTGCTTCCTGAATGGTCCTAAAAAATGGTCCCAAAGTCAGTTTTTTCTAAATAACACGGCTAATTCAGTATTGGGTCAAAAACCTTGGCGTAGCAGCAACATAAACGGATCGACGACTGGTCAACCTGACTGGTTTGGCACTGAATGACAGAACGTTTGCATCACAGTCCGAAGTAAAACTTTTATATATAGTTATTTAACGTTACTCTCAGGAAACAGGACGAATGATGCAAGCACGATCAATGTTTCACAGCCCACGGTGCACCGAGCCCCTTTTTGCAAGCAGGAAGTTCAACTTTGAACACGCTGATTGGAAAATATCCAAACATTTGCTTAATTGAAGACTGCTTTGGTCGTTTTCGTTCCATATGGAACGATGCATATTTTCCTTTATAGATTCATTTAGTTTTCGGTTTAAGCCATTGCGTTGGTAAGCAGTAACGTCAACAAAAATTTCTACCGATACCTCGTTTTAGAAATTCCGATTAATCCTCGACAGTTACACACAAAAATTCAAGTAACACTTTGAGGAAGAATCCACTGTCCTGTAAATTTCGCCATTTACCTACTACTCTTTGCAGATTAAATTTGTCCCTTTCCACAGTTAGCAAACCACAATTTCATGCAATGAAGTTCACGAAACACAAATGTTCAATGACTTTGTTTAGACCTTTTTTTTGTACCATCCTTTTCAATCAGGTTATCTAGCACCTCGATGTTACAACCATGATAAACTTTGTAAATTATTACTACTAGAACTTTGTTGTTGAAGCCCGGCTAAACATTTTTAAACATGCGCTCGCAGTTTGGTACTACAGTGCAAGGATTTATGGGAGTGACGTGTATATGTTTGTATCCAAACCCCGAGCTATCATATGTCTTGGCGGGAAAGCAAATTACAATAACCTATAAAATGTTCTTACCTGGTTTTCCTCGGCCTCTACCTTTACCTTCGAAATTTTAATCTTTCCTTAAAATGGGGAAAATAAAAACGGCATTCTTTGGTGGTCGTCCTCATACACTGTAACCATATCATGATCATCTCCATGATGGGATCCTGTGTCCGTCTAAAAGATCATCTATATTAAATATAATTAGTGCATGACAGATTCAGAGCAATCATCTTCGGTCCAAGATGCAGAATATGCGCCATTTAAGAAATCGTTGGGACTCAGTCAAGACGACTTACCTGAGGGCTCTTTCCACCGTTGTTTCTGTAAACTTGTTTGCCTCTAGCCATGTCTTAACTTGCTCTTTCGAACTACAAACCCTTTATTAAATCAAATCAAATCACTGGTTTATTGTCCCTTTTGCAGTCGGAAGACTGAATTGTAGGATACCTTACAAGCTGTGATATATACGTTACATTTATTGACAAGATTGATATTTAACACTAACAAAATGTGAGAAACGTTCAGTCCTTGTGGCCATGGACCTGCTAGAACTCCCTGATCTTAGACACACACTGGTAATTATAGGTACCACTCTGTTGTGTATTAGTGGGTATAACGGGTTACCTGGCCGAACCTTACTTATAAATTTAATAAACGAGACGGCCCGACGGTCAGAAAGAGTGGATAATGCAGCTTTGTCAAGTGCTGTTTCATACGAAATACCAGGCCAAACGATGGAAAGGGCCCTCTTTTGCACGTTCTCGAGATAGCAAGCAAGATACTTAGGCAAGCCAGCAAAGACAGCGGAGGCGTACTCTAGTATAGAGCGAATTAGCGCGCAGTAGATATGAACAATATCAGCCGACGGAACTTTGCTCTTCTTGAGTTGTCTCAGTGCATAAAGCCGTCTGTTGGCCTTCTTCACTATGTAGTCGCAGTGCACTGTCCAAGTGAGGCCCTCAGAAAGATGGACACCGAGGAGCTTAAATGTAGAGATCTGTTCAATATCGGACCCAACAACCGCTATTGGGTGCGGAACTCAACCATTGTGGTGAAGAAAGTCAACAGTCATGGATTTGCATTTACGGGGGTTTAAGCGCATATTGTTGTTAACAGCGAAAGCGTGGATGTCATCAACTACTACATTCAATAAGGATGGCGAATTGCGAGGTACAACTTCCAAAACCGTCGGATCATCCACGAATTTGAAGCGGGTGCCCCAACTTTGAACAAGGTCGTTGACGATAACAGCAAATAACACAGGACCCAATTTTGTACCCTGAGGAATTCCTCCATTTAGATATAAAGAAGCAGAAACCGAGGCGCCAACACGTGTGTCCTGAGCCCTTCCTTGCAAAAAGGATGCGACCCACCTAAGCAAGCTACAGTGGAGATTGTACTGTGTAGAAAGCTTCTCCAATAATATTAGGTGATCAATAAGGTCAAAACCTTTAGCAAAAAATAACCTTAGATAGCAACCGTCCCTGTCCAGGGCTTCTAAAGCCAGACGTAAAAGATAGACATTGGCCTGCTCGGTCGATTTACCAGTTACCGCGAAATGGTTTCTTGAGAGGTTGCCTACAATAGATGGACTGATATACTCTAGCTAATGTGAAGCCCTCCAGCACTTTAGCGAGCTGGCATGTGAGAGAGATAGGCCTCACATCTTCGTCGATGCACTTGGGATGGGTCACCTTGGGGAGAAGGTGGACTATCGCGCTCTTGAGGAGAGGAAGAATGAAGCCCTCACGAAGCGTTGAGTTGTAAAGATCGGCAACAGCTGGCGCGAGTTCAAAGGCAAAAAGCTTGAGGACGACACTAGGAATCCCTTCGGGTCCAGCCGCCTTCTTGGGTTTTGATGTCACGAAGAGCCTTATACGCCTCCCAATTAGTGACGAATAACTCTTGAGGGATACAAGCACCATGAAATCTCGTATCGAAGCTCTCTATGATAAATAAAATAAAATGCTTCGATAAGACGCTGTTTAGATTAACATACATTCTTCAAATCGGTTTTGGTTCTAGTGGTCAGGCCATTTTGCGTTGTCATGGGGTCTAAACAGCTCTATTAGTATAAGCCAAGTCAGCCCTCAATAGGGGCCAACTAGACTAAAACACGAAAAATTAATGTCTCTATTTTTTGAGTAGCAATGGCTCTAGTGAAAGGGGCCGATATGCATCACATAGTTGAAACAATTTCTCCTGCGGGCCAAAACGGTTTTCGATGGGGCTGCAATGATATTTATTGGGGTCGATTTAGACCAAATTGACACAATGGCGCCACGAAGGGTCAAATCAGCTCCAGGGGCCATAGAGCTGAATCAAGCACGTTGTACCCGAAACAGATCTTTTGGATTTAGAGTGTGGGCTTTAACAAAGGCAGTAGCGACCACTAGCATTTTTTTCTTTCAAAATCATATGCAAGACTACGTAAGAAATATAGAAACACTACCAAAAGTGCTGCATTATTAGGAGATTAATAACTCTAAAAACTTGTGATATAAAGATTAAATTCCCTGCACAGCTTAGCTATTTAATGTTAATTTGAAAACTGTAAAATCGACGCTGTTCAAAAGAGTCTTAACCGACGTTTCGGCAATTCTGCCTTCTTCAGGGTACAACAGTAAATCAAGTCTACGTGGTTGCAAACAAAGAATTGATTTATACTGTAATACACCTTATTAATAATTTTAAAGTTTTCATGTCTTCTGTTTACTTCAGTAGAGGGTCATCTTTTAACTTTCAAGTGCCACCTTCTTAGATTAAAGTCTATTGTAACTATGTACTCATTTGGAAACTCAAATCTTGTATGCTTGGCCGGAAATAAAATCATGAGGGCCGATATTTCCGAAATTTTCCTGTTAAAAGAGTACCACAAGTATATACTTTTTAGACGAAGAGGCGATTTCTCCCAGTTAAAAAAAAATGGAAGACCAAACTGTGTTTTCCTTGGTTTAGAAACGATGCTTGTAGCCGGCTAATGGTTCATTTATTTACAAACCGATTTTGCGCCCATTCATCCAAAATGCCAATCAACCACATCGAGTCAGCGATGAAATGTTTTACCGCGCTTGTTCATAATCCACAAATTCAGCGAAACAAGTGGGGAATATCAATATTTTGGGGATAGTTGTCACCTTGAAGAGGTACAGAAGACGGAACGGAGGCTTGAGGGCGAAAAGAAGTCTTAAGCTGTTGCTCTTTTGGAATAGTGCAGAAGCTTGCAGAGAACATTTACTTCATATGAATGGACAGCTTTCAATGCTTGCATGGCTGATCATTGCTTTTGTTACTGTGGCTGGCACTGGAACTCTAGCTTACTTTTACTACAAATTGCTTAATTATTTCATCAGAATGAAGATTGAAGCCGAACCTGATCTTGAGCCTCTAGAGAGAGAAACAAAGTTAAAAAGAACGTTTCGGGTGCAAGAAGGACAAGATTCTGACGAAGAAAGAATTAACATATTCAGAGAAATTAACAACAGTGACATGACGATCGAACGAACTTGAAAAAATCGTCAGTTACTTCGTAGTTGGCTAGTCAGTTAGATTAGTTAGCTAGAGTATCAAAAACGTATAAGTTTTTTCTTGTAGTCGGACGCCATCGGGCTAATGTAAGTAATATGCAATTAAAAGGAACAGACATTGTCTTGCCCATATAAGCTCCTTTATTTTGGTAATGAATAAATTTGACAACTGAACTAACTAATTTGCTTTAGTGATTCAGCAGATAATCGCTACAAAGTTCATCTCCTCCGTAAATTCTGCTATGTGTTTATTCTTAAAGTTATAAACACTGAGTAAATTTGCAAGTTTCTTCAGAAAAATGACCATCTTGCTTAGATATTACTAAATAGATACTGGTCATCGCACAAGTGCCAACAACACTCCTTAACACTCCTTGGAAGTCCGTCAAAACAAAGTATCAGTTTGTTCTATTTCGTTCCATATGTATTACTAACAGTTTCCGCTCAAACTATCCTCGTTGTTCCTTGTTATATTTTCCAATCACAGCTTTGTATATAGGGTGACTACTTCTAAGTATATATGCCAGGGGAAATTCCGTGTGAAGAAACTGGGTACAGGTGTACGTATTTCGAATCCTTGTCCTTTGCCTTGCTTGACGCTACTGCATACGCTATGGCACCAAACACACACACAGAAAGAACGTAACTCCGGCAAGTAGCCCGATCGCAATAGCAGAGTCCACTAAAATTGATAACATTTCAGCGATGACCACAGTCTTGAATGATATGGGTCTGTCATGAGCAGAATAGATAAGAGATTGTAGCTTCACGCGAGTGAACGCAAAATTATGGGGCATGGAGAGAGATATTATGGGTTTTCGAAGAATATGTTGCAGTTCATTATGCCAAAATTATCGACACTGGTAGACCACTTTTGGAAATTTTACTCTTAAGGAGAAAACCCTTGGAAATTCAGTTTTTATTTCTGGAAACTTGGTCCACTTCCCTGGTTGTTCTCCTTTCTCGAGTTGGTCCTGTTCGGATGGACTAAATTTAAAGTGGAAACACATAAATTTTATTGGCCCGTCCGAGATCCAACCTCTTACACTTTTATGTACCATTTAAGAGACCTAACAGAAATGTTACTCCTTTAGCATACCTGATGCCAAAGACAATGCTATGAAGTTAATGAAAGGGAAAATATCACGCATTACCAGGGGAGATAGCCAAAATTGTTATATTCCTAGACTTTCACTCAACTAGACACTGGGATTGCCATTGGTTGATTCTTGGTCACTCCGTATGGCCTTGACTAAAATCACATGTATCCCGATCGTGATACATTTGAGCACAGGGGCCCCACACAATCAGTGTGTGAAACCGATGTTATTTCATAGTAAATGTACTGGATTTACCGTTTACCTCACCCACGGCGATCATGATAAATAAACGTTGAATTATCTTACCTGTGGTATCTGATAGTCGTCCTTTTGCCTCAAAAGCGGTTTTTTGAACGATTTTGAAGGATTTTGAGTTTGCCGTTTACTGTCCCTAATAAGCTGATTTAGCAACAGAAAGGGAACGTCAGTTGTGCGCACAACTCAAACAACTGGCTTGACCAATGGCAGAGCGGAAAATTGGGCACTGGAAGAGTCGCGTTTAGTCCTTTCCGTGCGCTTTCCCGGCTTCCGTTGTCAACTGACGTTCCCGTTCTGTTGCTAAATCAGCCTAATAAGAAGGACTCCTTCTATTATTTAGGACTGCAGTAAACGTATGTACCGTTGCAGTTATGCAAGGGGTAAGGGATAGGGAGGAAGGGAAA
>OZ038003.1:1890000-2062500 GCA_964035705.1 Porites rus | reverse complement strand
TTAATAGTTTTAATTTTAGGTCAGTAAAATAAACGGCCGTTTTTAGGTCTCCATCAACGTTTTTCAAAAAAGGCAAAAAGCACAACAGATTTTTTTTTTGTCTCGCAGCAAAGCGAAGGGCACTGAAGCGTCTCGATCAGTTAAGGTAAAGTGGGTCTAGCACGGGAAGTATCTCACTAGAATCAATTTTTATTCTTTTGAATAATACACATTTTGTTAATCCACAGCCTAAAAAAGCAAGGAATAAGGAGCTACTCAGTATACACGAATAACAAGTGCGATGAACTATCGAATTATATTTCTCCCTTAAATGCGTTTCCTCTCAAATTTCGGGTGTAAGATAATTTCTATGGGCTCCGCCAATTTTTGGCATCATCACATATTCTTTAAAGGAAGCATTGGTCACGTGACCTCTTAGTGCACGTGGCCTATTGAGATCACGCATCAAGCCGTTTGATTGACAGCTACCGATTCCTGTATTTAGTCAATTATTATGCCGTCCATTGAAAAACTGGACACTGTAAGTACATGTCGCAAAAGACAATAGCATTCTTGACGATGGGATAAGACTAATTAGTTATACATTGCATTCTTAAAAAATAGAAAAGCAATATATAGCCCTTTTTTAAAGAACAGCTGAGTTTCGTGGTATATACTTGCAGTTTCTCTAAAGTTTTACTTGTGGCGTTTTATTACCAGGAGATGGCAAGTGCTAAGGATAAGACTACACGGACGACAGACACGACAGCAGAGACAGAGGTGAAAAAGGTGGGTGGTAAAGTTGACAAATGTTACGGACTGTATGGCTAATTTTTTGGGGTCGCTGGGATCCAGACGGAGGTGTGAAGAAAAAGCAGGGAACAAAATAAAAAAAAAACGTCCAGGAGCAAAAATAATAGTTAATAAAGAAATAGAAATAGTCGTCTATTTCTCTAATTTTAGCTTCCCTGTCCTAAACAGGCTATTTAATTTCGTGCGTGTCTGTCCTAATTATAAACAGGGTATTGCCTACGCGATTGATTGATATGCTTGATAAAATTGTTAGTATTCCAAGTATACAACAGCAGTAGCTATAACTCGAATTTGCTCTACAACAATTGGCAAGAAATGGGTTTGAAACAAGACGGCGTGTAACTTGTCCTTTCTCCTAGGGTAATATAATTGAGGGTGTTCTCCTAAACAGGGAATGTATTTTAGGATTTTTTGTCCTAAACAGGGCCAGGGTTTCAAACCCTCAGCAGCTCAACTATGTTCAAATATTGGTCGAGTATTGCTCCCCCACCCCTTTCCTTCCTCAGTCTCCGGCCATCTGTACAACATAAGACGACCTATTAGAAAGTATCTTACAGGTGAGACCACTCAGTCTCTTGTTTATGCCATCGTTATGGGTCGCACAGCCTATTGCAATAATTTGCTCTTCAATACTCCTGCAAAACACATTGCTAAGATTCAGCGCATACAGAGTTGTGAGGCCCGATTAATCTTTCAAACACTTAAATTTGACCACATAACACCTACCTTAATTCGTCTATATTGGCTTCCAGTTTGTTGTAGAGTTGAGTACAAAATATTGATCCTAAATTCTTAGGCAATTTATGGTGTTGTACCGTCCTATATTTGTAACTTAATCAAGATTAAAGAACGGACACGATACTACCTGCGTTCGAGCAAGGAACTGTTGTTAGAGCCACCATTGGTTATAAGACCAAGAAAACTCTTAGAGATAAATCATTCGAAGTAGCAGCGCCCTGATTATGGAATACATTACCCTCTGGAATAAGAGCAATTAGAGGTTACGATCTTTTCAAAGGAGAAATTAAGACGTACTTGTTCAAGAAAACATTTGCTTGTAATACCTATAGGTATCCAGAACTTTACGAAGGATTCTGGCTGTACCCAGTAAGCACGCTCTACGTAATGATTCCAAACGACATGTGACACCAATCTCCGCTAACCACTTTTCTATACCTTTCGAGATAGTTTCTAATGCACCAATTATGATTGGCACCACAATTACTCTGCGCAATTTCCAGATTCGTTTCAACTCCCGCCCCAGGTCTTGGTAGTTCTCAATTTTCTCTTTCCATTTGTCTTTCACTCGGATGCCAAACGGACAAGCAACATCAATAATCAGACATTTGCCGTTTATCTTATCCAATATTTCAATGTCAGGCTTGTCCTGTTCAATCTTGTTGTCAGTCTGAATTTTGAAGTCTTACAACTGCTTGTTATTAGTGGATTTATACACTGGTTTCGGCTTATGACTGCAATAATTTTCATCCCTTTCAAAACCCAGCTTTCCACATAGGTTCCAATGAATCACCTGCGCCACCTTGTCTTGCCTCCAACATCGATACTGCTTTTGAGCAACTTTCCTGGATTCCGATACAATATGGCTAACTGTCTCATCGCCTTCTCCACACATTCTACACTTTGCAGACACATCTTGCTTGTCGATTATCCTCTCGATACTCGTGTTCTTAATGGTTGGTCTTGTGCTGCAATAATCTACCCTCCGTCTCCTTCTTTAGTTTGCCTTTTTTCAGCCACTCCCACGTCTTTTTATCTCTTACCTCTGCTGTGCTCCTTCAAAACTACCCATGACGTTGTTTCTCTTGGAGCACCCTAATTTTTTCTTTCTTGCTGTAACGGGGCAGCTTCACAAGTTTTAGCATAACATCTCAGAATTTTTTCCTTGTACACCGTCTCCAACAGGGGGCCGTTACAACTCTCAACATACCGGCTAAGACTACTGATCTCACTATTTACAGAGTCATTAATCCTCTATCACCCTCTGATCTTTTAAAGTAAATCCTGTCAACATCAGCCTGCGGATGCAAAGCATGGTTATGTTATCAATTTGCGCGTTTTTCTATCCATAATCTGTAGCTACTTTCGTCCACTCCACTATTCCTGCCGACATACACGACGGAAGTATTCCTTCTCAATTCTTCTTTTCATCTCGGTGTGTTTGATTTCTTCTCCTTCAAGCATCCTTAGGTATTTATAAGCATCCACATCACTATAATTCATTGCTCGAATCAGTCTTTCACCCGAGATTACATTACCCTCTGACTCGACCAGTTTCCACATCTTCATGAACACGACCGCACATTCTTCTATTGCAAATTCCATTTTGATGTCTTCACTGACTACTTGGACAGACTCTAGCAATGTATCAACCTGGTTTTTGCTTTTCCGTAGAGCTTTAAATCATCCATGAACAGAAGATGATTTATTGTAGGTAATCCATTCTCAAGATTATATCTTGCTTTTACTTTCCTCAACACCAGTGTTAGTGGGATCAGTGCCAATACAAACAGTATGGCTACCCCCCTGAAAGATTCCTCTATTAATGCGCACTTTACTTAACAACGGTTACCAGCCGCCAGTTCAGTCTTCCATTGTTTCATACTGTTTTGGATTACACCCGTCACGTTTTCTGCGATACCAAACATGCATGTTCATGCATTCAATAATCCTCGATTGAGGTATCATATCATTATGCCTTTTTATAGTCCACCCATACAATTCCAAGGCCTGTTTTGCGCCTTCTGCAATTCCTAAATATCATCTTGTCTATTAGCAGCTGGTCTTTTGTGCCTCGCGAGTTTCTTCTACATCTCTTTTGTTCCCCTGGCGATAAACTCTTTCTTTCAAGATGTTGATAAGTTGTGTCCGCCAACACCTCGACCCATGTAAAGGAATCCGGATTCCGGAATACGGGAAATTTTTGCATTTGGAATCCGGAATCTTGGAAATTTTTGCTTGTGGAATCCGGAATCCTGGGCCTTGGAATCCGGAATACAGGTGTAGGAATCCAGAATCCCACTAACAATTCGAATCCGGAATCCAAGTTCCACTGAAAAAGATCTGGAATCCAGTAATTGGAATCCGGAATCCACGGCGTGGAATCCAGAATCCAAGAGTGTCTTGGATTCCCTTACATGGGGCGAAACACCCTTGTAAATAGCTTTCACATCAGTGGCAGGCATGTAATAGGTCTAAAGTTTGCCACGTCACCACCTTTTCCTTTGTCGTTCACTACCAACACAGTCCTTCCCTTGGTTAACCATTCTGGTACTGATCTCAAAAATACGATCAGTAGCAGTAGCAGTAGTAGTAGTAGTAGTAGTAGTAGTAGTAGTAGTAGTAGTAGTAGAAGTAGTAGTAGCAGTAGCAGTAGCAGTAGCAGTAGCAGTAGCAGTAGCAGTAGCAGTTAGCAGTAGCAGTAGCAGCAGTAGCAGTAGCAGTAGCAGTAGCAGTAGCAGTAGCAGTAGCAGTAGCAGTAGCAGTAGCAGTAGCAGTAGCAGTAGCAGTAGCAGTAGCAGTAGCAGTAGCAGTAGTAGTAGTAGTAGTAGTAGTAGTAGTAGTAGTAGTAGTAGTAGTAGTAGTAGTAGTAGTAGTAGTAGTAGTAGTAGTGGTGGTGGTGGTGGTGGTGGTGGTGGTGGTGGTGGTAGTAGTAGTAGTAGTGAGAAGACTCGCCTTCTCCAACTTGGTTGCTTTTAAATTTCGTGTTTTCAATCTTTAGATGTCGAACGAAAAAGACGTCAACATCCTCTTACTTGGAGAAACTGGAGTGGGCAAGTCAACCTGGATCAATGTAATCGCCAACTATGCCAAGCATACCAAGTTCACAGATGCTTTGCATGATCCTACATTCACCTTTCTTATTCCGTCAAGGTAGAATCATAGTTTTTGTTGTATGCTGAGTCGATACGCTGCTCAGACGAGTCCTTAAAACAGATGCTTCACTTTGAAAACGATCTACAAATCTTTGACCTAATATCTCAACAGCCTATTTTTGAGCTCCACTGTGAATTATTTTTTTAAGAAAACAAGTCGAGCTATCTCTTCAGTTATCATATAAATACAGAGTTACGAGAAAGCTTAAAATTAACTATGCTCTACATACATAATTAGCCCTTAACGCCCGAAATAAGAAATTCCTCTTAAAATTTCCCCGAGTCGGGTCTGCAAGCTAGTAGCATGAAGGAATGAAGCACCGAGGCCTTCGCTTAAAAATTAACCGCTTTTCCTCCCTCTTAGCCAGCACAACGGAGTTCAGTGGAAGTGACTTGGAATTTTTTCTCCTCCCACCGCGCCTAGTGGCGGTGACTAAAGCCCTTTAATAAAATCCAACAAGACGCTACGGAGCGTACACTTCGGCGTCGTGGTTATGAACTGATAAATTGTAAATGCGGAGGAATAGTAAGAAATGAAACATGGTAAGGTGTTAATTTGTGAAATTATGGGATGTGTCAGGATATTCTGAAAAGAGCAACATCCAAGAGGCCTACTTGCCAAAAACTAGCATTTGTAGAAGGCCTAAATGTAATAAACGACCCTAAATGTAATAAAGTCCTAAATGTAGAAAGCATTATGCTACCAACTGTAGCAAGTCCTGTCTGATTTGAAGAAAGCACATTTAACTCCAAACGGCAGTTTTTTTTCCGGTTTATTGGTATAGGGAATACACTCATGTTAAAGAGGTTTTTAAGCCAGAGCAAGAGATCATATTATGATCTCTTGGCTAGAGTTAAACCATCTTAACGCCTTTGTAAAAATTGCTACAGACGCATTGATGCTATATATAAAAAGCTGGAAAAATGTTCTGAAACGGTTTATGGAGCGCTGGTTTAACCCATAAACGACTATTCCACCGGCTTGTTTTAAGGAAGCTTTCATTTACTTAAGGTGCAAATGAGCTTTCGAAAATTTTCTTATTTTTAATCTATAACAAGCTTTACCAGTAAACCAAGGTGAAAAATGAAATTCCCCAACAACCCTATGCAGAAGCGATGCGTGAAATAAATTGGATGCTGTGGTCTCACGATTGCGTTTTAAACTAATGTTATGAATGAACATAGACAAAACAGTAGTCAGAGAAATTATTTATCGAAAAATTTTATTCGAAACCCATAATTTTATCCTCAAAAGCAATTTGTGTAACACTAACTGGGTCGTGGATCCTTTCACGCAAGTAAAAGCTGCCGAAGACATCAAATGCCAACGCCAAAATCCGTCTCAAATCGTATAAAACATCAATGACACAACTATAAACACTTAAATTTCCATTTAAAAAAGGAATTTCCTTGACCATCAATGTCCAAATTGTACTTGAAAATCTTTAAAAACGATGCCGCTTTGGCTTTTTTTCATTCAGGACAAGCGTTCCACCGTGAAGATTAACCAAACAGTTTGAAGTCCTTGAGGGCGAATCGTTGTTCAGCTAATTAAGCTTCTTTTCTTCTTTTTCAACTAAAAGAAAAACTTATCGATGATTCTTTTGAACTTTCCGGTTCCCATCTGTGTCTTAAAACAGAGCATTTAGCCTTGCATTGAGAAGCGACGCAACAAAATCACCGCAGTATCCGTTTTCTTTTCCTGGCAAACAAGAACTACCATCTGATAAATTAACGATTTTTACCCTGTCCCGTAAGAAACACCGGTAGCAAGCTTGTTTTGGCATTCCAACAGCTTTAAAATACAGAGCTTTCTCAACTTCACGACGCTCTTCTAAATACATAAACAGGGATTTTTGAAATTGCTTTGAACTTTTTCCATTACTACGCTTGAGCCGCGTTCGCATGCGAGAATTTGGCGGGAAGGGATGCATCAAGGCGCAATAATGGTTGGCGTTCATTCGCTGACGCAAGACTCGCGCAATGCTCTAAACCGGTCAAGAACAGGTAAACACCCGATTTTTTAATGTATTCGTCCAGATTTCTGGACGGATTTGAAGGTTGTCGGCAGAGGCTACTTTTCGCTCGCCATCAGTCATACCACGAAAATGTAGCCTCTGCTCGCAGGGTAGAGCGCAAGGGATGTTAAGCGACTGTTTTTTAATAAATTTTGAAACGCGATTTGTCCGAAGTTATCTTTTTTAAACCACCCAAAAAGTCACATCATGAAAACAGCGACACAGTGATTGTTTGGTTAAGATCAAGGGAAGAAGGCTGCTTTTCCCGACATGCAAGATGTTTGAAATTTTGCATTTTATTCTATACAATCCTTTGTAGCCTGGGGCTGCCATTTTTTAAGTTTGATCTTGAGGAAATTTGATCGGTGACACGAATTTCTGGTAATGGCACGAGCTGAAAGAGCATATCAAAATAAGGTAACATCAGGAGCCGATTACGATTACGATTAAGTAATCGGCTCCTGGTAACATGTAAATTTTCAGCCATATATCTCAAAAGTAGCGATTTCAACGGCCGCCTAAAATTAGAAGGATTTGTATGAGAGAAACAACTCTTGCCACCCAGTCACGCTTGAGTGATTTTCCATACAAATCCTTGTAAATTCTGAAATTTTTAAACTGTCGTAAAATCTTTCCCTTACGCATTTAAGGGCTCAAATCGCCTGTTATGAATTAAAAGGAGATTTGAGCCCTATATTGCTGAAGGAAATATTTCACGACAGTTTTAAAATTTCGAAATTTGCAAGGATGAAAAACCATTCAAGCGTGACTGCAATGGAGGACAAAAGATCTTGGGACTGTGCGAAAAAGCCCTTCCAAGCAATAGTTTCGTAGGACTCTGCTCCTAAGGACAATTTTTTGTTCGGCTTTGGGTTCATTCCGTCGTCCCCCCCACTTCCCCTAGCAATGTTGTGGCCAAAAAAAGCACTCAATTTCACCCATTTTGCTCCAAATTCAACTTTGTTTGGGGTGGGAGGGGAGGGGTTGCTAGTTTTGGTAATATCACTGGAAAGGTCCCAACACTTTTGACCTCCATTGTGGGTAGCAAAAGTTGTTTTCTCATACAAATCCTTCTAATTCTCGGCGGCCGTTTCAATCGTTTTATTGCTACTTTTGAGATATATGGCTGAAAATTTACAGGTTACCTAATTTTAATATGCTCTTTCAGCTCGTGCTAACAAACTTTTTCAGAAGCGAACTGTTTTCGTATTTACCGAGAGCTGATCACGTGATCAACTAATGCAAAAGGCCTATTAAATACATACAACAAAGTGTATCGGCAATGGCGAATCTATTCATGGATAATAGAAAGACTGGATAGGAAACTGGCTGACGCGATCGGTTCCAACATAATGGAAAAATGTGACGTCACATTACCGAGAGCCATTCAGCCTCTTACATACGATGTTTTGTGCGTCTTATTTTTCATCGAATATTTTATATCTCTGTCTTCGACTATAAAGACTGCCCATGTTTTGAAGTAAGAGATGAAGAAGACTTGCTCTTGGTGAAAACAGTTAGATTATACAAAACCGGTAGAGGAAAAAGACGAAGTAAATGATTTAGAAACTTGTGAGAGCGAAGAGTGAATCTAGCGCCCGATAATTTTATGCACCAAACGGGAAGCCTAACTACATAAAAACTATGCGAAAACTTACAGGTATACTGCTACAAAACACCTACAAAAAAGGCACAGCCTAATTTTGCTATAAACCACAAGAAAACCGGAAATAATTTTAACTCTTTTTATCACTGTTTTGACGATTTCTTTTCTGCTTTTATCGACAAGCTCATGCCAGCGAGTGTCGAATTTTATGAATTAACAACCCTTGACAAAATGATTTTATTAGCGGTAAAAATACCCACCTCAAACAAGCGTTTAATTTTCCCTTCAATTTTATTTACGGACAACCAGTGACAAGAAGCCGTATTTGAGAAATGTAAAAAAGGGGGGGAAAGCTCACAGCAGAGAAAGGAAATTTGCTCGCGGGCCACCGTGGTGGAAACGCCGTTTCTAACTTTTTCAAATCAATTTTCATAGTGAAGCAAGTTGTTTCGTTATTTTCGGGTATAAATGTACAATGACCCAAGGTACTTTTCAGTCAGGTCTTTAAAACAGTAACATCAGGGGTTATGGGGTTTTTGTTTAGTCTGGGGTAATTAAGTGGATGAGGGATTGAAAAAATATGACTGTCTGGTCACATTATCATGTTGTTGAACACAAAATTCATACCCCAAACAAGTACAGGTATAATGTTTTATTAATTTGATTTAAAATATATCTTGGTAATGTTTATCATCTACAGGTACATTGTTGCTTTGGATCTCTAAAAAAGCCGAATATATTAATAGTGCTGAGCAAGTCCATCGTTGGTTTGAAAAACAATGTGATTCAGATATAGACCGTTTCAGAGAAGAACACTAACCAACTTAAACACATGACTCTGAAGCTAATACAAGCGTTGACCCTCAAACACACAGTTAATTTGTCCCACTCACAAAGAAGTAATAAATAGACTTCAGAAGTGTTAAATAAAGCTACCACCTTCATGCCACCTTCGGGCTCTAATGCATGACAAAAGCAATTTTGTTTCTGTTTAATACAGAAAGTTTGATTGATTTGAGCCCTCTCAGAAGTTAGAGTACTGGACCACAATTTTACTGTCTTCATTGATTATGTGTGTTCAGCAAATCCTATAATAAAGACAAACAAAATGAAAACTAATTAAACACTATTTAAAAAACAACAACAATTAGTAGCCTAAACGGAGGACAAAAGAATGTCAGTAGGTGTTTTCCCATTGATGCAACAATTATTTATAGTTTATGTAAGGGAAAAGTACAAAAATTATTCGAGTCTCTTCAGTGCCTTCGAATACAAGCTGTGACGAGAAACGTGAGGCGATTGTATTCACTGGATATGTAATTCAACATTAAAAGATGAGCGAAATTAACATAACCGCTTTACGAACAATAAGCAAGGTTAATCTAGGATATTACTTGAGCGAAACAGTCTTCAACACAAACTAGTCTGTAGATTGGAACTTTACACACCGTGTGCGTACACTTGCTCGGCCCCAGCTCCGAATGTAGTTAATTTGAGCCATTTCAATCAAAATTTATGGCTGAAAAATAACAGCATTCACTCTGTTACCACGCCTATGCCACAATTCCATCCTTAAAACATCTGTCACTCGTAGTTAAGAATAGACACGAGAAGAAACCTTCATAACAAAGGCGTCCCAAAACGGTCGCCAGGTGTACTAATTATGGCTCTGGTAAGGTCAATTTTTAGGACGCAATTTTCTCAAAGACAAGGGCAAATAACACAAAACAACAACAAGAAGTGCTTACCTCGAAGGTTCAAGTGTGGCTTTGAAGGATCGCCATCACCGTAAGACAACAAGCGAAGGGAAAAACACACACCAAAAATTAATTAAGAGTACCACTAAAAAATCCGAAAAAGAGCAACATGCCGGCAAAGAAACCCTACATTTCGACTGGTTTGCACCACATTTTCGCCATCGTTTCGTCACAAATTTCCACTGTGATGGAACCATCCAACGCCATCTTGAAGCACGAACCAACAAATCGACGATAAGAAATCAGCCAAAGTGATATAAGTTCCTATCCAGTCTTTCCATTATCCATGACCTATTTAACCATTAAGTTCCAGTAACTGCATCAATATTCTGAGAAACGTAACGCCTCAGTACACCACAAAACAGGATTTCCCCGCTATAATATTTTTTCACAATTTTTTCTCTATTATCGACGATCGAGTATTCTTCAGCGTATTTACTTTTTAATACGCGTGTATATTTACAAAAAAATCAAGGGCCTCAATTCGAGGAAAATGACATTGCCAAACAGCTAAAACGTGATCAACTTTGTGCGTCATTTCAGTCATCGTCGAAAATAAACCGCATGCTTATCACGAGACTCATGGTCTATTCTTATCCCCAGTTTTTACGGTCGCCCCTAGGAACGCCTGGGACCATGATCCACCATTTGGCGAGGACACACGACAAAAAAAAAGAAAAAGAAACGCCTGCATTTCAAGTCTCGCAGCTAAAGCAAGCTCGACTAAAAAGAAGCTAAAAGAGGAAAAAGAAAAGAAAGATCTTATTTTGGTGTATCAGAAATTAGTTAAACAAAATAAGAAATTGAAAAAAGACTAGATCAAGTTAAACCAAAGAAACAAAAAGAGCCAAAAACATTTGATGATTATTTTCAAGGATGTATTAAAAATAAAAAGATTCCAAAAGATACACCAAAATATTTAAGAAAAGCACTTAAAAGAGCAATGACAGAATATGATGTTGGAGTCAAACATGAAAAGTCGGCTCTTGAGAAGTTTGCTGATAAATACTAATGTAATTGAGGGAAACCAGGAATTGTACGATTAGAATATTTTAAAGATAATTATCTCCTCCGCTCAAGGATTTTATGAGAAATCATGGAAGCATAAAAATTCGTATGATAATGGTAATTTAAATGGGAAAAAAAAAAAAGATTATCGAGAAAAAAGGAATAATATCACATTCAGGAGGAAGCTTATTTTTATTCTAAACACATACTGAAGAATCTTGAAAAGACAGACATAAAAGAAGATTTTCAGTTCTCCCATAATGGGTAAGCATTGGGAATATTTCACGATCTTCTACTATGGTTCTACTATGGTTAATTTTCATAGCCCTATAAGTAGATGACAGCCACTAGAACTTGGCATTCAAACTTAACAAACAAACACTAAGAAGACTATCAAAATGTGATCGTGTTCCCGACGTTAATAAACGTGTAAATTTACTCCATTCAAAATTTCAGGTTTACGTTCATAAATGATGAGGGAGAAGAGATAGAAATCGCATTTGGCAAAGATTCAAATGAGGAACTCACAGTCGGTCAATCTTCTACCCAGTTTCCTCGGGAATACACATTTGAAACAGAAACTAGAAGGTATAACCTTATTGACACCCCGGGCATTGGGGATAGCGGGGGCATTGAGAAAGACAAGAAGAACTTCGACAACATTTTGGCCTTTCTGACCTGTTATGAGAAGATTAATGCAGTGGTTGTACTTCTCAAGCCAAACAATGCAATACTGAACGCGGCCTTCAGGTTCTGTGTCGTAGAGCTTTTGGTCCACCTCCACAAGTCTTTGGAGTCCAACATCATCTTTGCCTTCACGAACTCCAGGGGAACCTTCTACAGACCCGGAGACACCCTTCCTGCTCTCAAAAGGCTCCTAAAGGAGAATAACGTCAACATCACCCTTTCTCCAAAATCCTATTTTTGCTTCGACAATGAAGCATTCAGGTATTTTTTACTTTTATTTAGAGACATTCTTAGACAAAGACATGTTAACCCAGTTGTCAACATGACACCGTAATTGTTTTAGGCTTGTTATTAACTGAAAATTCAACCAGATAAACTAATTCATTCCGAGAGTTCATGGAGACACAAAGGGTACGCATACGCATAATGTCCATTTTTACATTACCCATAAAACACCTTGGTTATCCCCCACTCCCCACATTTATTTTACTTTTGTAGGCTCAAAAACAATGAAAACGTCCAGCGGCAAATGCGACGACCATTCTTATATGCTGCAAATGAATCCACCAAAAGCCATTACATAATTTATTGAAACCACCCTGGAGGCTATTAAGCCTGGCAAAAATTTGTGCTAGTTTATGTTCATGTGTTGGCACGTTTCGTATAGCCTGTTCACCGCCAATTATTCCTCTTATTATATAAACGTCAAATTGAATGAAATACCAGTTGAGCTTTCGCGCGAAAACAAGATATCTTCACATGTACTTCCAACATAAATACATTATACTTTATTTGTCCCAAAAGGGTTTTTTAGGATAAAGGTACAATTAATAATTATTATTATTTACTCAAAATATTTCCCCAATTCTGATTGGCTAAAAGCACACGCATAATTCACCAAAACCAGTTACTGATGACCAAATTTGGAAGAATTTTGTGTTTAACGAGGAAATGACGTCAAAAATGCAGCCTTCTACAGGTTAATGCACCGTTAACCGAGAAGACCTGGGGACAAGATTGAGTTGTTTTCGTTGTGAAAACTAAAATGTCGGACACTTCACTCGTTTCAAGAGTAGGAACTACAGTTGAAACTAGGCGAAATAATGGCTAAAAACATAGCAAAAACAGCAAGAAGACAACTTGGAGGGCGACATCTGCTATTTGGAGAATATTTGGGGAGCTGGACAAACCTAAACGAACACTATGGAAGATAAACTTAACATCGATGCAGGTAGCTTGTTTCAGCTATGTTTTTAAACTAGCAATTATTTAGACTGAATAATAAAGCAATTAATGACTTCGGCTTCGGCAGATCTCGGAGGGTCTTATCCACCTCGGCCTTCGGTCTCTGTGGATAACACCCTCCTCGATCTGCTTTATTATTCATATCCTACTCAGCCTCATTCATTAATTGCTAAATATCCATTTCAAACAGAGCCTATGAACAACGAAGGTTACTAACTTAAACTAGTAAAAACTATATACACTGAAATCTGGTTAAAAAAACGTTCAAGATTGGTTTTTAAAAAGACAATGCTTGAAGTCCTTTAAGCAGAGGTCTCGGCGTCTTGGCGAGTCTCCCGTTTACCATTCGCCACCCCTTACATCATAAATTGTGTATATTTGCCTATCGCACAAACTGTGTTTAGTGATTAAGCAATCATTTTTATGTAGCACCTTTTCTTCCATTCAAGCTCCTATCCACGCGCGGAAGTGAAAGGGTAAGACCGTTTCTAGCGTTCTTTGCATTGATAGGTTTCTAGCCAGCCATAAGAAAGGAGTTCCACTCTCAGGCGGAGATTATAATGACTACGAATCCAGCTGGAAAAAGTCACGCGAAGCAACTAAAAAGCTTTTTGAACTCATTAAAGACATGCCACCTCACGAGACTAAAAAGACCCTGAGTGTGAACGAGGCAAGGAATTTCATTGTCGCTATGAGCAAACCAATGGGTGAAGCTGTTGAACTTATCTACAGAAACTCAAACGAGATCGAAAAAGTCAAAGCCCTGTGCAAGGCAGACGACGATCAAATCCAAAAGTTCCAGGAGAGGCTTCATTTCAAAGGCTTTAAACGGAAGAGGAACCAACTGTCTCATCCCATAACTGTTTGTACTCACCAAGATTGCAGGCAGTATCAACTTATTGGAGAGTCGATGCAGCAGGAAACAATATTTAGTCAGGTCTGCCATGATCACTGTTACCTTGAAGGAATCCCAATTGAAACCACCAACAACCCACGACTTTATTATTGTGGAGCCATGGCTAACGGAAGATGCAGGGCCAGGGATTGTAAGCACGACTACAGAGAACACATGCATATGACCTACACTACTTCTCTTGTGGAGGCGACATTCTTGTCAGATACCGTACAGAAAGAGATCAACGATATTGCCAGCGTGAAGGATAAGAAGGAAAAATTCATAGCCGAGCTGGAGAAAAACATTATGGAGTTTGGAGAAGAAAAGGAGACCCTTTACAGGTGTGCCAGCCACTTTGGTGCATTTCTCAAGAAGAATGCTATGATTGCCTACAACGATTCCTTCAGCGACTACCTTGACATGCTGGTCAGGGTCGAACAGACCAAGCAAGACGGGGATAAAGACAGGATCAATCAGCTAATGGAGGACAAGCTGACATATGAGATGAAAAAGATGGCTATCATCGAGCAAACCTCGAGTCCCGCGCACAGCGAAGAAAACGACATTCAGATAGAAAAGATCTATGAAATGAGAAACCAGCTCTGCTCTCTGAAACACAATGGCAAGGATCTCAAGGAAACCCTAGGTACTAAACGTTTCAGCAAATAATCTAAGTTTCTAAGTTCTTTGCCATGTCCAAAAATACACGCTAATGCGATCCATCCCCTTTAATGACGGAGATCACGAAGTGTCCCCTAGCTCTAATCCTCACTTAGTGCATACGCCTGCGTAGTTGTGTAGGGGGATCAGAACAAGAGAAAAGGAAAAAAAAAAGGAGAGTAAAAACTTTCCAAAGACTGTTATTTAAAATGAAATACGTTACGTTGGCTCCTTACGTGCGTTTATGTGCGATTGCCGGCCTTGGACCTTGGGTTTTAACGAAATTAGGGCGCGAAAGTCTGGCGGGAAATTTTAACTTGGTAGCTCAGCCCAGAAAAATAAAATAAAACAAAACAAAATGGCAGCGGCAGTCAACAAGCGCTTGTTTCTTCTACTCTACAAGCTGCAAAGAAGGAAGACAAGGCAAAAATATAAAAAGTAGTAATGGGTACATGAAATTTTTCAAACTCGGTTATTATTTCTTAATGATTGTCACATGCTTGTAAAAGAGATGAGAGAAAATGACCCCGACTCCTTCTTCTACAAATTCTTTAGAATGACCCCGGAACAGTTCTACCATCTTCTTTTCCTCGTGAGCCTGTTGCTGACGGTGAATTTTCCCCATCTCCAAGCGTGTGGGGCCCAAACATATGGCAAAGCTATCACATGACAAAATCCAGATATATGATTGGTCGAATATTGCAGAAAACAAAAAGTTCACATAAAATTTGAAAACTGTTCAACTTTTTCGTAGACGCTTACGATTAAAACGTACATTAACGTTTACGCCGTAACAAGAAGAACGGCAGGACGTTTACATGTCTACCCAAAAACGCGTAGAGGAAATCCACCAAGTACTCAAGATTACAAATACAACCAATTGTGGACGAGTAATGCTACATCTTTCGTGTTTTTTTTTTTTTTTTTTTTTTTTTTTTTAATAAAGTGAAGATTTTGCTAATTTATGACGAACCTCTATTGAGCGGTTAAGCTGTCCTAGCGCATACCCCGAGTGTGGCCAGTTAATAGAAGTTCAAATGTATTTGCATTTCTGGACACAAGTGGAGAGTTCTTAGTGATGTTAGAGGGCAGGTCTAGTTGTTTTCAGTTCTCGACTTTGTTGCTTAAATAAAATCAGGTCCGTTGAATTCCAATGTAATTTTAAAGTGGCCTTCAAAAGTTCAATCTATGAACGTTGAATAATATGAACGTTGTAGACCCTCTTATGACTCTGGTAACGCAACCCTGCTTACTAAGCTAATACAAAACATGACTATTTCTTTGTAGATGGCATCATGTACGCTAGAAAAACAGCACTACAAAACGAAAGGTAAAGTTAATTATAAGATCTGTTAAAGATGTGTATACTCTGTAGGAATACAAAAGACACAGGGAAAAATGGGGGCTCTACACTGCGAATTCAGCCGTCTCTCTTCGTCTCGTACCGCTAGGGACATTTCGCGGATTAATCGTCCCGAGCGCTGATAGGAGAGGAGAGACCATTGCATGTCTTTGCGCGCAGGCTATGACGACCTCCAGCTATGAAGAACAACAAAAAATCGCCCCACGTAAGGAATAAGGATTGCGGAATCCGGAAATTTTTGCTTGTGGAATCCGGAATCCTGGGCGTCCGGAATACCGCTCAAGGAATCTGGATCCCACCAACGATTGGAATCTGGGATCCAAGTTTTACGGACAAATAATTCGATATCTAGTACCTGGAGTCCAGAATCCACAGCATGAAATCTAGAATCCAAAACAGTCTTGGATTCCCTTACATTGGGTGAATACTGTTACAAATCTTCTTTCTGTTGTACAACTTAAAGTGAAAAAAAATCTTTCATGGTTAGTTGATAGATGCTGACATAGCTCACGAAAGCCTGACTGGCATGGTTCCTTTATGACTGAGGTCATCAGGAGTTTTGATCTTTAAGGCTTCTAATCAATTTAAAAAAAAACTCACCAGAAATCTTATAATTACAGAAAGAAGACCCACGTGAAAGTCACAAGCAAAGTCTTTGGGGAAGAGGCCAAGAGCGTAAAAAAGTAGTGTTAATAAGGGTTTTATCCAAAAGTTGCCGAATCCATTCAATTCCAGGACAGCATCATCATCATCAACAGCAGCTGCTGCACAACCAAAAGCCGTGTAAAACCTCTCATTTTACTGGAGTATTAACTAGCTGGTTAGTTTGCATTTACACATATGATTATTTCTGTTTTTATTCTTTATATCGATCACTTAAATCCTTTAGCTTTAAAGTGGATAATTTGAGTTACGCTATACGGTCAACTCCCTTTAGTGTCTGCCAGTATGAGAAAACGCTCGAAATGGCTAGGTGCGGGAAGAAATTCTCTTGTAAACACTTCCATTAGTGTGGTAATATGCGAAAAAGTAATTTTATGAATTAAAATATATGAAATCAATGATATTTTGAATTGCGGATAAAGATATTAAAGTACTGTAAACATGATCTTTGCAGTTTGTTCATTCTACTGCGAAGATCATGTTCAGTAATTTTAGTTGATAGGGAACAAGGTTAGCGCTAGTCTCAGTATAGCTTGTTTCTCAAAGAGAAAGGCAATAATGCTAGATAGAGGCTAAGAAGTATGTTTTTATGCCTTTATAAGGAGAGTTAGAACACCAGGAGAATCAGTGAGATGTACTGTTTAAAAAACGAGCAGGAGTGTATTATCTACGCCTCGAGTTTTTAAACTGACAATAAACGACTGCGAGGTTTTTGAACTGCTTCAAAATCTCTGATGTAGACCAACTCAATCTTGCACTAATATTTAGATTTGACGTTAGTTTGGTCTAAAAAATTGGACGTAAAGTTTAGCCGTGTCTTTATCAGATATAAAGACACTTTTGTTTTTTCTTTTTGAATTAATAATGATTGAGTTTTTGAATGTGATAATGGGACCGAAGCTGCGTATGTTAACCCTCGCAATGTTTAGAGTACAAATCAACGGGAGTTTTTTTGAGTCGAACGAGACGCCATTTTGGCTTCCATTCAAACTAGTGAACAGGCAAAGATATTAATATACCTAGTTAGGGGAGACAATCAAAAAGCGCGAAATTACTTCTACTTCCTTATTCAAGTTTATATTTCCTTAACTAAAGGGATTTGTGTGTCAAAATTATTATAAGCGTGATACATATTTTTATGTAGTCAACTTTTTAAGATTTTGTTAATTATTATAATTGTTATTATGATAATTGATTTTATTATTTTATTTTATTTTTTGCTTTTTACGGTCTTCCGAGTGTTAAAAGTGTTTACCCTTCTTTGCGACAGATTAAGGTATATGTTTGTGTGTGTAATCAAAGGGTGACGAGTGAAGAGTGAAATTAGTGTTCTTAATACCTCCAGTTGTTCTAGTGAGCTTTAGCAACGACTACTGCGACGGCAACGTCACTATTAAAAAGTGTTCTTACTCGTTTCCTCAAAACTTTGTCTCGATTATTTCAATTCGCTTGAAATGTCAAATGTAGGTGAATTTCCCTTGAAGTTGAATTCTTGGCGATCACACCCAAGTTTAGACAGGGAAAAAAAATTCGTCGCCCGGTGTGCTAACGTCCTCCATAAAACGTCGTGCAGTGACGGCAAAGAAATATACAAAAAGCGTGCTGGACGTGCAAAGCCAGTGTTTTGCTATTTGACGTTTTTTATAATTCAGTCAATGCTGTCGACGTCGCCGTTGCTAGAGTTCCCTAACTGACTTTTATGGTACGGCGTGAAAAACTACTATGATTGTGAGACATATACTTATAGGTTTAATGAAAGGTGTCTTCCCATGTTTCGGAGTTTGCTGGCAAAACATAAAC
This sequence comes from Porites rus, assembly GCA_964035705.1. Lineage (NCBI taxonomy): Eukaryota > Metazoa > Cnidaria > Anthozoa > Scleractinia > Poritidae > Porites > Porites rus. The sequence goes on along the minus strand of OZ038003.1, from coordinate 2,044,113 downwards.
AATTCGTTCCTGGCAACTCCTTTTCTTTTTTCGAAACCGGGAAGGCTTCGTCTTGGGGAAACAAGGCATATGTTTACACTAACACGCCTTAGTGAATTATATTATAACACAGTGTATACTAAGAAGTAAGAGTGTCAATTTTATTAGTTTTATATATACATATATATACGAATCTCAAAATTTCGTAAAAGTTTCGAGTGTCTGAGTGCTAAAATGTATTTGTTTCTTTTTGTTTTTAAAACCGTGGGGCAACCGAAAAATAAAATCGTGCAACTTGTTTTGCAACATTGCTGAGAGAGTTGAAAAGCTTTGTTCCACGTTCTCCATCCAAAACAAGCTAACATGATTTGTTGGAACACAGGTGTAATTCGTGGGTGATAAAATCGCTCTTCAACTCGTTTTGCAGCAATGTTGCAAAACAAGTTGCACGTTTTTGTTTCCTATTTTACCCTACCTTCAAGGAATGTGAATGATTCTTTGTCGATTAGTCCCCGGCATTTATAGCTGGGCCTTGAGTTGTTTTTTAGCTTTTTTGTTAAACTAGGATTTAAAAGAAGCGAAGGTTGCAGTTTTTAAAAATGAATGAGGGTTTTTTTTCCTCGTAATTGTTTGCTTATATTGATACTAATAGTCTTATAAGTAGCTTAAAATCAAAATATAGGGCGAGTTCGTTTACATTACTCCTAATTGTTAGAAGTCAATGGAGCCAATTTCAAACCAATTCATTTTACCACTTAACTTTTACCACGTTTGCGTTCCAAAATTGAGTGATTTTCCAGAAACACATGGTGGTTTGGTACAAAAACCAATCGCTCTAACTGTACTTTCAATATCCCAGTAACGTTCAGCTTTCTATGGCGCCTAGAAACCGGAGACCCAGGGGGAACTAACTGAAGTAGGAAATATTTGCGGGCGAAATCTAGTTGTCTGCTTGAGCGTCTTAACATGCACAACTATCACCCCAACATCGTTTTCACTGTTGAAAAGAATCAAGACCACTTCTTTGACACTGCTTTCGCTTATAAGAACAAGTTCAAGAAACCAGGAGAACTACGGCGCCTAACAAAAAAGCTGAACGCATTTTCGGTGAATTATATATAAATATTCCGATAAGCTACCCCCGCTAGGTCGCCAAGGATGTTGTATTAAGTACGAAGCGGCCTTTGATTGATGTTTCTTTTGTTTCTCACTTTTCTTACTTTGGCCAAATTAATTGGTTACGGACCTAGTCACAGTGTGTTTCAAGGATAAGTGTGTGCGTATTTCTATTATTAAAAACTGTTAAATTTGCTCAGTTGTCAGCAAACCAGGGAGAAAAAAGGTTTAGAAATAAAGACAAGTTGAGCTGATTTTACTTGAGTTGTGACTACACATTATAAAAACAAATTTGCAACTGCCTTGCCATAGTACTAACGCCTCGCGCATCAGTGCTCCTACAGTTATTTGCAATTTGCGTCAGACTGATGCTGTAAAGCAATTGGTCACGCCAAATGTTACCATGGCAATTTAAATGATTCCATGAACGGATCATAAGAAATACCAGGCCCTGGATATTGGAACGTTGGATAGCGCTTTTTTATCCAGTGGATAACGCTATTGGATTCTTTACTTCTTATCCGGTGGACAACGTTAACACCTTTTGAACAACCAGGGCCAGGAGCTAGAAGTGGAAGATGTTATCGGCGCAGGGTTTTAAGGGTGACTTGTCTGCAATTTATATTTTTTTTCAATAGGGGGACAATTCAGTTGTTTTTTCAAGAGTTTTTCTGCGATGGAGGGGAAGGGGGGAGGGGGCAGTGAGGGTGGAAGGGGGACTGTCACTCATCACCGGTTGTTTCCTGAATGGTCCTAAAGTGATCTTCCTAAAGAACACGGCTAATTCAGTGTTGGGATAAATATCTTGGCGTGGCAGCTCTGCGGATCGGCGACTCGTCAACCTTCCAGGTTTGGCACTGAATAAAAGAACTTTTGCATCACAGGGCGAAGTGAAACTTTTATACAGTTATTTAAGGTTACTCTCAGGAAACAGGACGAATGATGCAAGCACGATCCATGTTTCACAGCCCGCGGTGCACTGAGCCCCATTTTTCAAAGCAGGAAGTTCATTCAACTCTGAACACGCTGATTGGAAAAATGGCCAAACGTTTGCTTGATTGAAGACCCCTTTGATCGTTTTCATTCCATATGGAACGATGCATGTTTTCCTTTATAGATTCATTTAGTTTTCAGTTTAAGCCATTGAGTTGGTGAGCAGTAACGTCAGCAAAAATAGATCTTTCCACCGATACCTCGTTTTAAAAATTCCGATTAATCCTCGACAGTTGCACACAAAAATTCAAGTAACACTTTGGGGAAAAATGCACTGTCAAATGCCATTTACCTACTACTCTTTGCAGATTAAATTTGTCCCCACAATTCCATGCAATGAAGTTCACGAAACACAAATGTTCAGTGAATTTTTTAGACCGTTTTTAGACTTTTTTTTTGGTACCATCCTTTTCAATCAGGTTATCTAGCACCTCGATGTTACAACCATGATAAACTTTGTAAATTAGTACTACAAGAAATTTGTTGTTGTCACAGGCCCAGCAGCGGCTATATATCATCGGCCACCGGTGGGTTCCATGTACAGTGTAGCAGCCAAACATTCTATTAAAAATTTGTGGAAAAATAAATAAACTTGAAATATTATTGGAATTGATTTGCAGTTGAGGTCAAAACATGCAGCTGAGTAAACAAAATTGTCTTTCTTCAACCATGTCCATGGAAACTCACAAAAGTTGCTGATTACTTAAGTACAAACTGTTATCTGCAAAACTTGTTTGATTCCAAAAAAGTCTGAAATTGCCAATTCATTCTATCAGTTTTAATGTATACGTAGCTTTGCCGCTATGATGACAAACCTTTCAAACGGCGATGCAATCCTTCGATCCTTTACGAAACAAATCAGACAAAACATGGCAATTAGCTTGATAAGAATCTTCTATCCACGATCTATCTCTCGCTTGGAGTAAAATCGCTGAGATTAGTGAAAATTAAACTGAAATTCGCTTGAAATATTGAGCGTCCGTTGACTTGAGCGTTGAATTGAATGGAAGCCCGCCTAAACATTTTTAAACATGCATGCGCTCGCAGTTTGGTACTGTGCAACGATTTATGGGAGTGACGTGTATATGTTTGTATTCAAACCCCGCGCTATCATTACGTCTTGGCGGGAAAGAAAAATTACGATAACCTATAAAATGTTGTTAGCTGGTTTTCCTCGGCCTCTACCTTTACTATCCTTCTAAATTTTAATTTTTCCTTAAAATGGGGAAAATAAAAACGGCATTCTTTGGTGGTCGTCCTCATACACTGTAACCATATCATGATCATCTCCATGATGGGATCCTGTTTCCTTCTAGAAGATCATCTATATTAAATATAATTAATGGACAGATTCAGAGCAATCATCTTTGGTCCAATATGCGCCATTTAAGAAATCGTTGGGACTCAAGACGACTTACCTGAGAGCTCTTTCCACCGTTGCTTGTGTAAACTTGTTTGCCTTTAACCATGTGAACTCACTTGCTCTTTCGAACCACAGACCCTTTATCGAAGCTCTCCATGATAAATAAAATAAAATGCTTGCGATTAGACGTTGTTTAGATTAACATATATTCTTCAAATCAGTGTTGGTTCTAGTGGTCGGGCCATTTTGCGTTGTCATGGCCGGATCTAAACAGCTCTATTAGTATAAGCCAAGTCAGCCATAAATCGGGGCCAACTAGACTAAAACCCGAAAAATTAATGTCTCTATTTTTTTAGAAGAAATGGCTCTGGTGAAAGGGGCCGATACGCATCAAATGGTTGAAACAATTTCTCCTGTGGGCCAAAACGGTTTTCGATGGGGCTGCAATGATCTTTATTGGGGTCGATTTAGACCAAATTGACAAAATGGCGCCACGAAGCTAGGGTCAAATCAGCACGTTGGGCCTGAAACAGATCTTTTGGATTTAGAGTGTGGGCTTTAACAAAGGCACTAGCGACCACTAGCATTTTTTCTTTCAAAATCATATGCAAGACTACGTAAGAAACATAGAAACACTCCTAACAAAAGTGCGGCATAATTAGGAGATTAATAAATCTAAAAACTTGTGAAATAAAGATTAAATTCCCTGCACAGCGTAGCTATTTAATGTTAATTTGAAAACTGTAAAATCGACGCTGTTCAAAAGAGTCTTAACCGACGTTTCGGCAATGCTGCCTTCTTCAGGGTACAAGACTAAATCAAGTCTACGTGGTTGCAAACCAATTAAAGAATTGATTTTTCTGTAATACACCTTCTTAATAATTTTAAAGTTTTCATGTCTTCTGTTGACTTCAGTAGAGGGTCATCTTTTTAACTCTATTGTAACTATGTACTCATTTGAAAACTCAAATCTTGTATGCTTGGCCGGAAAAAAAAATCATGAGAGCCAATATTCCTGACATTTTCCTGTTAAAAGAGTACCACAAGTATATACTTTTTAAACGAAGAGGTGTTTTCTCCCAGTTAAAAAAAAAAAATGGAAAACCAAACTGTGTTTTCCTTGGTTTAGAAACGATACTTGTAGTCGGCTAATGGTTCATTTATTACAAACCGATTTTTGTGCGCACCCATCCAAAATGCCACTCAACCGTGTCGTCAGTCAGCGATGAAATGTTTCACCGCGCGCGGTTGTTCATAATCCACAAATTCAGCGAAACAAGTGGGGATTATCAATATTTTGGGGATGGGGATATTTGTCATCTTGAAGTGGTACTGAATTGAAGACGGAACGGAGAAGTTTTAAGTTGTTGCTTTTTTGGAATAGTGCAGAAGCTTGCAGAAAACCAGTTACTCCATATAAATGGACAGCGTTTTCAAGCCATGATATGCTTGCATGGCTGATCACGCTTTTGTTACTGTGGCTGGTAATGGAACGCTAGCTTACTTTTACTAAAAATTGCTTAATTATTTCATCAGAATGAAGATTGAAGCCGAACCTGATTCTGAGCCTCTAGAGAGAGAAACAAAGTTAAAAAGAACGTTTCGGGTCCAAGAAGGAGACGATTCTGACGAAGAAAGAATTAACATAATCAGAGAAATTAATAACAATTATGACATGACAATCGAACAAACTTGAAAAAATCGTCAGTTACTTCTTAGTTGGCTAGTTAGTTAGATTATAAGTTTTATAAGTTAGTTACAGTATAAGTTTTTTCTTGTCGTAGTCCGACGCCATCGGGCTAATGTAAGTATTATGCAATTAAAAAGAACAGACATTGTTCTGCCCATATAAGCTCCTTTACTTTGGTAATGAATAAACTTGACAACTGAACTAACTAATTTGCTTTAGTAATTCAGCAGATAAACGCTTCAAAGTTCATCTCCTCTGTAAATCCTGCTATGTGTTTATTCTTAAAGTTATAGACACTGAGTAAATTTGCAAGTTTCTTCAGAAAAATGGCCATCTTGCTTAGATCTCACTACACAGATACTGGTCATCGCACAAATGCTAACAACACTCCTTAACGCTTGTATGCCTTGGAAGTCCGTCAAAACAAAGTATCAATTTGTTCTATTTCGTTCCATATGTATTACTAACAGTTTCCGCTCAAACTATCCTCGTTGTTCCTTGTTATATTCTCCAATCACAGTAAGCTTTGTATTTAGGGCGACTACTTCTAAGTATATATGCCAGGGGAAAATCCGTGAGAAGAAACTGGGTACAGGTGTCCGTATTTCGAATCCTTGTCCTTTGTCTTTCTTGACGCTACCGCATACGTTATGGCACCAAACACACACACAGAAAGAACAGTAACTCCGACAAGTAGTCCGATCGCAATAGCCGAGTCCACTAAAATTGATAACATTTCAGCGATGACCACAGTCTTGAATGATATGGGTCAGTCATGAGCAGAATAGATAAGAGATTGCTAGACGCGAGTGAACGCAAAATAATGGGGCATGGAGAGAGATATCAGGGGTTTTCGAGGAATGTGTTGCAGTTCATTATGCCAAAAATATGGACACTGGCAGACCACTTTTGGAAATTTTACTCTTAAGGAGGAAACCTTTGGAAATTCAGTTTTTATTTCTGGAAACTTGGTCCACTTCCCAGGTTGTTCTCCTTGCTCGAGTTGGTCCTGTTCGGATGGACTAAATTTAAAGTGGAAACACATAAACTTTATTGGCCCGTCCGCGATCCAACCTCTTACCCTTTTATGTACCATTTAACGGACCTAACAGAATTGGTACTCCTTTCGCATGCCTGATGCCCGCCACTGCAAATGGTTCCCCTATCATATACACTGCATTGCATCCATTTTCTAAACGGCCTTAGAACTATGAAGTTAATGAAAGGGAAAATATCACGCATTACCAGGGGAGATAACCAAAATTGTTATATTCCTAGACTTTCACCCAACTAGACACTGGGACTGCCATTGGTTGATTCTTGGTCGCTCGGTATGGCCTTGACTAAAATCAAATGTATCCCGATCGTGATACATTTGAGCACAGGGCGGCCACACAATCTGTGTGTGTAACCGATGTTATTTCATAGTAAATGTACTAGATTTACCGTATGCCTCACCCATGGCGAAATATCGCTAAGCATGTATACAAATCAATGTTAAATAAACGTTGAATTACCTTACCCGTGATCAGTCTGATAGTCGTCCTTTTGCCTCAAAAGCGGTTTTTTGAGCGATTTTGAAGGATTTTGAGTTTGCCGTTTACTTTTCTTCATTATAGAAGGACTCCTTCTATTATTAGGAACAGTCATGTAACGTAGCCTGCGTAGCAGGCGTCGAAAGGGGTAGGGGATAGGGAGGAAGGGAAAAAAGAGGGGGGGACTGGGGAGAGAGGGAATACAAAACACCGGTCCTTAAAGATCGTTTTCACTGTCACGCAACATTTTTTGAGGGAAAAGCCCTGGGGAAGAGGTTGTTCATTCGTTTCAAAACATCGGCGAGCTCGCGAGCGCGCGATTCTTCTGCCCCCACTACCCCCTTGCGCTGGCGATCAATAAATGCCCTGCGGCATATTTTATCATCCGCGCTAGCCGGAATTTAAAGAGAAAATAGAGGGTCTGTGAAGGGCTCCCGCCGAAACGCGCGGGTGCTTACAAAAAAGATTACAAAATTTTCTTACTCATGGTGCTGAGCTACACGCGCTTCGCGCTCGCGAGAGCTCCGCTAAAAATAGCAGCACGCGATCAAAGCATGGTGGGAAGTGGCGAGACAGAAGGCGTGAAAAACACTGCCAGTTTTCACTTTCGGGGACGAACTCAACAAGAGTCAACAAGTCAACAACACAAACAGGAAGCCTCAAGATTCAAAGTTATTTCTAGTGGAGGAGAAATTGGTAGTCTTTACAGTAGAGCCTAAATAAGCTAAGAAATATTTCAAGACAAGTGTATTTTAATTACTTCAAGTAATAAAGCTTCACACACAAATCTGACACAAACGATTCCACAAACGATTGCCGACGATTCTTTTTAATTCAGATTAAGCATACTCAACGTAATTAAGATTGATTGACATGTTTCGCCTTCCAGCTCATAAGAAACGGCAAGTAACCGCAAGTCAGCTATTAAAGTGGGTCATAAGGATGGTTTTCAAGTCGCTTGAAACTTTCTTGAATCATTTAAACTTCCCGACTTTTTAAAATGAGATGCAAAGGAAAGTTACTTGAGATTTTATTTAGGCCTTCACACAGGAATGTTTGGTTAAGTAAAACTTAGCAGTTCTTAAGTATTAATTAACAGCCTTGTGTAAAGAAAACCAATATAAGGAACTTTGAAAATCATTTATTCAGTGGTTTGAGAATTAAATTTGTGTTGAGTACAAGAGTGAAGCGAGTCGACTATTTTGATTTGCTCCGCTTATTCTTTTGTCACAGCTGAAGTGAAAGTCTATAATGACTTATAATGTCTGGTTCCTCGGGAAAACAATTAATTCTGTTTTCCCTCGAGTCCTGATGTTCTCCTCGACTTCGTCTCGGGAAACATCAGGACATAACTCTCTGGAAAACAAAACTGTTTCCCTCGGGATCTGACAATGTATAATAAGTCCTGAATGTCAGTTTTCCCCACCTAATTTTATATACTTCTATTCGTGAAATCCGTAAGATTTTAAATATACCTGAAAGATCATGAAAAAAGTATCCCTTCCGGCGCTGTGTTCCAGTATAGGCTATTTCAGGAACTACCCACCGGCTCGGGCAAACACTTTCGATACGTGTTTAGACTTGAACGGTTTACTGAGGTACGAGGGTTTACTTACCTAGGTAAACATTTTCCGTGTGTAAACACTAACTGATACTTTGGTAAATGCCGCAAAAGACAAAAGAAATTTGACCAAGGTAAAAGCTGTAATTACCCTGTGATCAGGCATGGTTACAGTTGGTAACCAAGGTCAAGATGACAGATATATCCGCTTGTGGCGGTGTAATATGTCACATCCCGCGCGGTGAGCAGATTGTGCGATTCAGTGTCACGATTGCCCGCGCACGTCTAGCTCGTCTGGTATTTTTTAAAGCAATTTGGAGTAAAACCATCCGTTTTCGCCTCGACCTCTTGAGGTCAGTTGTTGTAACATCAACATCTTACGAAATCTTGACGTTTCTGTTTGCAGCTCTTGAATTAAGAAATAAAAAGCAATGGCCACGAAAGCCATCACTTTACTTCTTGGAGCGAGCATTGTTTTAAAATTTACGCCAGCTCGATTTCATGACGTAGATAATGCAGATAGCGGGAGTGTTGGCAGATCAACTTGAATTATTTAAGCTAGTGTAAACACTGGACGAATGTACCAAGGTTTAATAAGTAACTTGACCTTAGTAAATTTTTCCTGGGTATTAAACTGGGCTGACATGTCAGTCAGTTATCACTATAAACAATGGTTATTAAAAGTTACCCTGAAAGGCCTGCCGCACCCCTTTATTATGCGACTGTCGCATAGCTTGGCCATTTCGAAGAACTCGTCGAGCAGGTCGAGGTAAGATGCTTAAAATTTGTGTTTTCTAATTTTGCGCGCAGAAATTGCTTCATAGTGTTTGTCGTAAACGGTAAGATACTGCTCGACGGGGCACACTTGTATCCTCTTGCGCAGGATAGAGTTCAAAGGGATAGAATACATCTGAAGAAATGCGGCATATAGTTCGAGTGTTGGATCAATATACCTGCACCTTTATGTGCGGCTCTAAATTTCATTCTCGTAAAGCACATTTTGCACCAATTTTCGTTCCAATACATTGTACTTTTTGAGAGATGAATTTAGGAGTAAAAAGCTGATTTCCGTCGGCGGTTTGGCTGAGGCAGTAACTGCATTCATCTCAATTTTAAGCATCTTATTTAGACTTCATGTTAACCACTAACTTTTCTTAGATTGTTTCACTTTACGAATTGCCTTTACGAATAGAAGCAATTCTTCTACTACTAAATATTGTACCGCGTACGAAGGCTCTTTAAGTATCACTGCTGGAAATGCGTTTTGTCCGCAGTCTTTGAATTGAGGGGTACTATGTCGAGTACAACAAGTCGCCTACGTCTTAACTTCACCTAGAACACACTATTCTACGCGCTTATGAAAGTTTCTGGTCAGAACTTGTTTTAACTATTTCCTTTAACTGACTTAACTCGCCTCGTTGCCTCTCAGACTAGTATTGAATACTCCATCACTGACCAACCGTGGAGGGCCGATAAACAAACCATGATCCTTACCAAATTTGGAAAAAAAAAACCAGCGGTAAGGATCCAGCGAATGTGTTTTTGGTTTGGGGCAAAACGAATCAATGCCTAGACTAAGAGGTAATATTCCACTATTACTTGTAAAAATAATGAGAAAAATTGACGACAATATAGGCTGTATGCGGCGTGCACTCACGATGATGTGGCGAGAGAGTTTGACTCAGGTAGACTGACTGTTCGGGTATTCATCAGTCTGATATTAATGGGATCTTAGTGCTTTAAAAGGCTATTAACAATAATCATTCAACGTTTTTCAAATTACTTTTACAAAGAAAGGCCAAAAACACAACAGATTTTTTTTTTGTTTCGCAGCAAAGCGAAGGGCACTGAAGCGTCTCGATCAGTTAAGGTTAAGTAAGTCTAGCGCGGGAAGTATCTCACTAATTTCAATTTTAATTTATTCTTTTGAATAATACACATTTTGTTAGTCCACAGCCCAGTAAAAAAGCAAGGAATAAGGAGCTACTCAGCATACATGAATAACAAGTGCGATGAACTATTGAATTATATAACAAACATTGGCAGTTGACCACGATATAACTAATAATTCCACAGTTTGTTCCTTTCCCGGAAAGACCTGGAAAGGAACAAAAAATTTCGTGATATTTTGACTCCTTCGTAAAGTCACTGCTCACCTTTGAAAAACCTGTCTCTTTTGACTTTTGGGGTCGGCATTTTTATCATTAATTCGTATTGGTGGGATGGAATCCGATGATAACTGTAAAAGTACTTAATATGAAAGTGCAGTTGAAGCATGCTCCTGACCTTGCATTTGCTGGCCGGTGGACGACCTCAGTAAGCTCATGATCATTCAAAATATTACGAATGGCGTTGTACACCGCATCTAGATCGGCATTCGAAGATAACAACTGAAAGCAACTAATACCATTTTTTTAGTGTTATCTACTAGGTAGGGATTTTTACCTGCCGTTTGCTGATACAGCTCAGAATTGTAGCTATATTTCGTTTCTGAATGACCGGGACAAGAGGATTGCCACACTTGCTTGCCATATTCAGTTTTTAAAACCATAGGATTAAATCTCAAACCAAAAGTAAAGTTCCACTGGGCCCTTTAGTCTCACTTCAGGAGGCTTCTCTATAATTGGTAGTTTCTATATGTTAGCCTCCATAATTCACTGATAATTCTTGAATGTATTTCCTATGTAAAGTGTGTTCTATTATTTAATAATATTAAGTTTTGCCGGAACTGAAATATATTGGCGGCGATTTTTATTGTTTCTGATAATTTGCAATTAAAACCATAAACTATAAACTACTTCTCGCAAATGGAAATCAAAAGGTTCATTGAATGTTTCCTCTTTCGGCCAGTTTTAGCAGAACACCAGGTGACGTTTATAACCAGGAGATGGCTAATGCAGAGTTCAATGCTGTTGCCACACCAGTTAATACTTGTTATAGAGATCTCCAAGGAGAGGTAAACTACCTTCATTGTTGGTAATTTAGCAGAAGCTTGGCTCCAGTGCATGAAACAAACAGCAAGAAAATGTGGTTTCAAGGTCCACCTTATTGCTCTTGCCAGACTTGACGAGGAGTAACCATGGGCAATCAAAGACTGTTTTCTGTAAATTTTCTCTTCGGAGAACCAAATATTGCCTAAAATTTTCTATTGCTTGAATACGGCTAAAAATTTCTAGATGAGCGTTCCATTCAGGTACAATTTTCAAAGCTTATCTCAAAAATTCCCTACGATTTTCTGAAGTTTAATTTCATATTTTATTCCTTATGTTAGGCTATACATCTCGTAGGAAAAGGAAACTTCAAATTTTCGGATTAAAAAATGTGATGGAGAGAGGAATCAGAAAAATTCTTACTTTCGTCAGTCATACGTTCAATTGCATTCTAAAATTTTCGGGAAAATGAACTGAAGCCCTTGTAATTTCGGAGAGCGTCAAGTTCTCCTAGGATGACGGAACAGGTACAAATTTAATAGCGTCGCTTGGAATGCATTTCTGGAGATCTAAAAGTACTTTGGATAACTTAAAAAAGACTTTTCCATGCATTTAGGAGGAAACCGTCGTGCGTGCCCCCGAGTAACTCACAGCGACTTATCCGTTCGACTATTGTTAGCCATGTCATGTTGTGGGTCGGTTAAACAGCTGTGAGCCCCTTTAATTTCCTCCCACAATCCATGAAAGATATCGATCCCGGCATACTACACCGTGTGGTTGACGTGCCCTGTTATTTTGACTAACAGTATTATTTTTTGTCTAAGTCAGTCTGATGCTTTTTTTGTACCAACCCCTTTGAATTGATAAGATTAGAAAAGACAAGGCATATGTTGGATTCTTAAATCTATAGGAACTAAATGAACAAAAAGAGGATTACAACATTCTTATACTTGGCGAAACTGGTGTGGGTAAGTCCACCTGGATCAATGGAATCGCCAACTACTCTAAGTACAACTCCCTTCAGCATGCCATGGAAGATCCTGAACTCACTGTATTAGTTCCTTTAAGGTAAATAGTTTTGTTATCACCTAACTGCTGTTCGTAGCGGGTTACAGAGAGCTTCACATTTTTGTGTTGTTCAATGATACAGTATTGAGGCACAAGGGAAGATGTCCAGGGTGATAAAAGTTGCTGTATGATGTACAAGCAGCTTAATATTTATAAACGTAACGACCTTTTACCATGGCAGTGCAAGTAAAGGACATCTATTGCAAATAATATGAAATTTCAAAGGATGTATCAACTTGATTTCCTCGTCTTTTGTAAGAATATTTGCCTTGGACTACATACCCATCTTGACTAGTATATTCGTTACATATTTTTGTTACGTTGTCACTTTGATCCTTGATACTTTTCCGTTGCTAACATATTTTCTACCCGGGTTTAGTGACCATAAAATATGGCTGCGATGAATAAGAAAGAAGCCGCCGAAGTCGACAATCACATGATGAGTTTTTTTGCAATGGTAATAAATAGCAAAATGGCTTTATTAAATTCTTAACTGAATGATACTCTTCATCGTCTCAGGTTTGTTTTCACAAATGATGAAGGAGACGAGAAGGACATTTCATTTGGCTCTGATCTAAATGAGGATCTCAAAAGTCCTTATGGACAGTCAGCCACAAAGTCCCCTCAGGAGCACATCCTTGAAACGAAAACCGCACGGTTCCACCTAATTGACACACCGGGCATTGGGGACTGCAGAGGTACGGAAAAAGATAAGGACAACTTCGAGAAAATCTTGACCTTTTTAACCAACTATGACAAGATAAATGCTGTGGTTGTTCTGCTCAAGCCAAACAACTCAAGGATGACCGTGGCTTTCAGGTTCTGTGTGCTAGAACTTTTGACCCACCTCCACAAATCGTTGGCATCTAACATCATCTTCGCCTTTACGAACTCCAGAGGAACTTTCTACAAACCAGGAGACACCCTACCAGTTCTCAGACGGCTCTTAAAAGAGAGGAACATCGAAATCTCTATTTCTCCTTCAACTTATTTTTGCTTCGATAATGAAGCATTCAGGTAATAACTAAAAACATTCTCGGACAAAATCAACACAACACTAACAGCAGTAATATAATAGCCAAACCTTAAGCGTAGTGCCGATTTCGATCATTCATAGCGTTGAAAAGGATAAAAATATATGATAATAAAATAATAATAATAGTAATAAAGCACACAAACACACACACACCAGATATCAGGCTCTCTACTGAAATTTAACTGTTAACATTTTCTTATCAATAATATTTAGTAAATGAATAAATGACGTTTCTGGGTTAACTTAAGTGAAAGTTAAGCGACAAAAATAACTAAAGAATTCCCCCTTCCATCTCATGTATAAGTAAAACAGCGAAATTTTTCTTCGATCAAGGTTATAAAGCAAGGAAATTAAACGTATGTTTGGAGATCGAGGAGTGTCTCGTGTTATGGCTATAACAGCGTATGTATAAAGCTCAGCTTTTAAAAGGCCAAAACTATATTCTAAAATGTGCAAAAAAGCAGAGTTTTTTAAACTGATGAGTACGTCGCGGGGAATCTTCTAGGGTGCTGATATTCTGAAAACCCTGCCAAGTTCAATGCAGCAGGATTAATACTTTTGGTTCTTCTATTAGGACTGGCACAAGGACGAAAAAAGCCCATACAAAGAAGTGTTACGTATTTAGTATGCAGCCAGTTAAAATTATGTTTTAAGTTAAGGGTCAGCGAGAACATAATACTAGATAATATCACCATTTTTCTTTCCTTTTTTTTTCAGGTTTCTAGCCTGCCAAAAGAGTGGAATTCAGTTCAAACCTAAGGATGCTAACCTTTACTCAGAAAGCTGGGAGAGATCTTGCGATACGACTCGTGAGCTTTTTGATCTCGTTACGCGATTGAAACCACACGATACTAAGAAGACTCTAAGCCTGAACGAATCAAGGTACTGTATCCTCGCCATAAGCAAACCATTGGGTGAGGCTGTTCAGCTGATTCAGATGAACTTGAAGAACATTAATGATGTCAAAGACCAATGCAAGCTTTATGACGCTGATATACAGCGTTTCCAGGCCCAACTTAAGTTCACAGGGTTTGAACGAAAGATATGTCAACTCGACTATCCCATGACAGTTTGTGCAAGTGATAAATGCAAGAAGTACGTAAATATAGGGAAGTCAATGGAGAAACAAACAATTTATCCCAAACACTGCCATGCTCATTGCTACCTCTCTGGAATTCCAATTGAGACTACCAATAATGATCGTCTCTATGATTGTGCGGCAATGAGTGAAGGGAAATGCAAGAAATGTGGCTGTAACTATAAATTTCACATGCACATCACCTACAACACTATTCTCGTAGAGAAGGAATTTCTCTCAGACGAAGTACAGGCGCAGATCAACAAGAAGTCTGACATGAAGGAAAAAAAGAAAGCATTTATCAGGGAGTTGGAGAAACGCATCAGCGAGCTTGAAGAAGAAAAAAAGACAATTTTTCATTGTGCCAGCCACTTCGGCGTATTTCTTATACGAAATGCTATGATTCCCTACAACGATTCCTTCAGTGACTACCTTGACATGCTGATCAGGGATGAAGAAGGCAAGGAAAGGGAGATAAGGAACGACAAAAGAATCATCCAACTGAAGAAGGATAAGGAGACACATGAACAGAATAAACAAATCATCATGAACACCATCCGATCTAGCTCAGATAACATGAAGCAATTTATTTCCATGGAACAAATATATGAAATGAGAGAAGAGCTTTGTTCCCTAAAGCACAATGGCAGGACACTGAGGGAAGCATTAGGTAATAACTAAATAGAAATGAATTATTGGTTTCTAAGCCGAATAATTTTATTATTCATGAATTTTTTTAGGTTTCAATTCAGTGACTTGACTTTAAAACTTTCACTTCATTTTTCAGAAGTAGTCTTCAATGTTATAAATTCTTATCTTACGACCAATTTGTTAAAATCAAACTCTATTTTTGTAGATGGGACCATTTCAGCTAGAAAGAGGAGATACAGAATGAGAAGGTAAGGATATACCATACGTCAAAGGTCTCCACAATTTTCGGTTTAAAATTTTCCCTCAACTAGAACACGTTCTATTTTTAGCTGCTAATTTGGTTGAGGTAAATCGGCAACGCTGTTATAGAAGCCATTAAGGGGAAACTAAAGCGCAATGGGAAACGTTTACTACGATTTCAGAAGCGCAACTTTTTCAGTGTGTGTTGGGGGGGTTGCCTTCTAACGTTTTCGTGAAAAATAGCCCTGCTTGAATAAATAGCGTGGTTAAGATTTTTACTTTTTTAAACTAACGAGTAATTAATGCTTCAGTTTCAGTACGAGGAGCTACATGCAGGCCCGAAACAACAATTACTGGGACATAGGCTGCAGTTTTTTACATCGTCAATATGAGCGGCTGAATCTCGGTACAAGGACAGCAAGGGCGTCAGCATCAAGACCGTTAAGAGCAATCGCTGCACCGCCACATTCGGGATTCTGGCAGAAAAAATGACGATGTGCATTTTACCAATGAATTGAGAGTGGTGGTGGGAGTATTCTGTTCATGTAAATAGTATTGGGATGGTTTGTAACCGGTTAACTTTAATAACTGTTATTAATATGAAAGAAGGTCATCGCAGTTATAGACGCAACTTTTGCAGTTGCGAAAAGAAAGCCTGAAAAAATTCAGGCTTGTACGGGATTCGAACCCTTCTAACTAGCGTTAGAAGTAGAACGCCATTTTAATTAAGACGAACGTTATATGTCGCTGTATCTAATATATTTGGGTAGTGAATGCCTATGATTTAGTGATTTCATTTTGGATAAATTATGTCTTTCTTATTTTCCTTGGCAAAACCTAGAACACTCGGAAATTCAGTGTTCATCATGTTCATAGAAAAACATTTAATCTAGTTTCGAATGGCTTTACCTTTAAACTTTATTTTCAATCATGGTGTTTTGATAACACGTAGCACCTTCGTATAGTTACTGCACATTATAGTATACAGTATACTGGATGAAATTTATGCCGTGGCTTTGAGCGCGAAATGGGCATCAGTTTTGCCGGTCTATCTTACTGTCTAGTGTATTTCGGTCAGTTAGTATTTTAGTGGGGGTAAAGAAAAATATTATTTAAATTCGAATAATTAGTATCCATAGATCAGACAGTTTCTCTGTTTTATCATGCATAGTTCATTTTTTAGCACAGTACTGCTAGTAATATACAAATGTAAATACGACGTCATCGGACCACACCCGTGGTCAAGTGACCAGAAACGAGAAGAAAAATAAACCCTTAGACGTTTATCACTTTGATGACAGTTTTTTTAAAGGACAGGTTATTCTTATTTCTATCAACATTAAGTTATATGTACAGAGTTGTATGATTGCCTTCAAACTAAATTTCTAATCAAGAATTGAGGTTTTGAAATAGCCGGATAATTTGTTTAAAGGGAACACCGACTTCCTTAAAATGAATGCATAGTTACAGCTTTAATATCTTACTGAATGGTTTGACACATCTAAGGTACATCCAGGTTCATTAGATGTATAATTAAACTTTCATTAATAGGCCATCTATCAAGCAGTCACCCTCTTTTAAGCGCCCTGTCATCAAAGTCCGAAAATAATAATATTGTAGAATAGAATCTTAATTTAATAATTTATAAACCTCTTATTAAGTGGCCGCGGCCACCATTAGGCCATCCCGACGAGAGTTCTATTATTTTTTACCTCTATTATGCGACCGCCAAACTTTTGATAAGCTTTAAGTTTATGGCTTTGTTTCGAAATGTGCTGAAAAAAAAACCACACACACACACACACAGGCAGAGTGAGAAGTGATGACTGATTGTAGACCCGTAATTTAACGTTTCAGTCACAGACTTTGCCGCCTAAGTTCGATTATCAGTAAAGTCTACACCATTGTACTGTACTGCAAATCAAATTTGGGAGAACCACAACACAGCATTTTGGGGAGAATTTACTTGTTCGTTACAATACCATTAATAGCTGTTTTTTAGAGGATTAGAGCTGTCTCTTGTGCGAAAGTTGTTAGAAGCCTCAAACTATTTGTTTTAGAATAAAGTAAAGTTTTTGCCAAATGCTATTTTAATTTATTATTTGTACAGGTAATCACATGATTTCGAGTGCAATTTGGAATTAATAAGTACGGGTAAATTTTTCAAAGGCTAACAAAATTGCACGAGCCCGTAGGGTGAGTGCAATTTGTGGTCTTTGGAAAAATCTACGAGTGCTTATTTATTCCAAATTGCACGAGAAAAATCCTGTGATTACTCATTAATAATATTCATGAAAAAATTGCGGGATAGCTTTAAAATCTCTTTGATAGGGAGTCAACACGCGTTAACTACGTGCAAAAATAAATTATTCAAATGCCGCAGATATCATCACAAGTGCAGTCAAAACAACATTTTGCTAGATGTTTTTAAAGTTTGCAAGCTGTGGAAACGGGCTGAACAGTTCATTGAATTGTTCAATGTGTTTGAATGAAAGATTCTGGGTTATTACATCGATTTTTCCGCTCTTCCAGAGAATTTCTTCTTCCTCCTCTCGTACAATGATACTTACCGAGCTTTCTTTGGGCGCTTACCACAGCCAGCCAAGCGAAGCTGTTTTGCTTTGTCCTACCTCCTTGGACGAACTAAATTCTCGATCACGTACAATGGACAGGGTGCAGTTCTTTAAGTGTCTATCAAGTTCCAATCACAGTAAGTTTTGTAGTAAGAGGCGCCACTCCTAGACATATATACCCGTGGAAAATCCTTGTGAAGAAACTGGGTACAGGTGTACGTATTTCGAATCCTGTCCTTTGCCTTGCTTGACGCTACCGCGCACGCTATGGCACCAAACACACACACAGAAAGAACAGTAACTCCGACAAGTAGTCCAATGGCAATAGCAGAGTACATTGCGGCGTTGACCAGAGTCTTAATGATGTGGGTTGGTCATATCTCGGAATAGAGAGCAAATAGTAACTCCGCGCGACTGACACCGAAATTCTGGGGCATGGGGAGACTAGAGATCACGGGTTTCGAGAAAAATGTTGCAGCAGTTATGCCAAAAAATCGACACTGGTCAAAAATTGAGTATTTATTATGGAAAACGAAATCGGCCTCTCGCGGGGTATTGTTCTTTCACCAGTTGGTCCACTGTTTAGCTGTGACGGACTAAAGTTTTCAGTGGAGACAAAAAAATCAAATGGAACGTTTCGGTTCGTCCGGCCGTGCCCGAGAGTGGGTGGGGTGATCAAAAGGCTTCATCGGAAGAGATGTTAATCAGCGACCAACAACTAAAAATTGAATTCTCTTCTAACTCTTTCTTTTTATAAAATTCAGAGTTTAATTACATTCTTGAGTAGCGCAATAACCTTCCTTTTCCGTGCAGTATGCTTTTCTTCCCCACATGACGCTGACATTGGCGAGAATAGACTGTGTGACCAGCTAAAAGAATGTTTATGTGTTAGGCAAGGAGCTGAGACTACTGTTTTATGCTAGTCCGCATTCCGCATTCTCCCACCCTTTAGTTTGTCTTCGTCTCCGTGAGTACTTTTTCATGGCTAAGGTCAGTTCCGGAAGCGGAATAAGAGGGGAGCACAAACTGTCGACTGAAGAGGCTGGTGAAAACTTACCAGAGGAGTTAAAACCTTAGTTAAAGACCAGAATAGGAATGAAACATTTAACTTGTTTTCATTTACATTTCGAAGGTTATGAAGTAGAAAGTGCTGACGTCAGCGAAATATTTCGCCCCTGCCTATTACCGCAGTCCCCTCCTCAGGCCGGAAAATGCAAAGTTTTACGTCACTTCCTTTACATTTCTTGGTAATCTGTTCCTGTTCTCGGAAAAGCTACAAAGAAGAGATTTTCCTCTAGATCCCGTATTTGATGCGGCATTTTCAGAGCGCTTTCATTGGGAGAGCTTCACAAATTTTAGAGTAGCTTCAGGTACGTAAGAATTTTTGAAAACTTTCGCTATTTCTAAGTCAAAATCAAACGAACAATCAGATTTGCGTTTTTATAATACATAATAAGCCACTGGGATCCGTCTTGGTTAAGCTTTATATGGTGTTTTATTTTGTAAACGATTTCTCCAGTGTCGGTCAGGACTCTTTCAGCTTTGAAAACGATGCTTTGATCTAGCATTTGGGGGCTTAACGTTTATGGCGTTTTATATCTCTTTCATAGTCTTGGGGAAGTGGGCTTGTGAAGCTTAGGTGGGTCTTGGAACTAGCGACATTTACCAAGGGAATTTCGCTTTTATACAGTGAAGGTGAGCAATCCATGCTTAATTTATCACATGATTTAATAGATTTTTGCTAGCCTAAGTAATAGTGTATCTCTCTTGCGGACACAACTGAAAAAAATTGTTGTTTCTCAGCAGTTGACGACAAAACGTTTTGACTCCAACTGAGATTGTCGGTTAAGAATAAGCTTACTCAGTTTCCTCAGTGTCAATTTGCTACTGGATAATTAACTAAAATAAAGATCAACCGCTAATGTCTTCACTTCATGGAGTTTCTATTTGGAGCAGTTGTTGTTCTCAACCCAAGCTAAGTGGTGCCATGACCACACCAAATCCTATAAATGACAATGAAAATCAGTATAGTTTAATATCTAATCAGAAAAATTCTTGGTTGCTTAAGAAATTGCATTCGACACTTACGTCGCGGTTTTTATCGAGGTAAGTAAACGCATTTTTCAATGTCCGTCCATCGTTTCCTTAGAAGTACGAAACTAGGAATTAGTTGTGTTACTTACACCAACAACCTGTGTTTGACGCCATGATTCATTCGGGTAGTAATATAAGACTGTATAAAAGATGGCGCCTTCGCATCCAAGCTTCGGGACGTACCTATTGTGGGAGAAAAACACTGACTGGTTATTTTTCGACGAGCTAGGGTGCTGAAGCGAAGACGAGATCCGGTAGACAATTTAGCAAGAGATAGGTTATCAGGTTACAGAGACTCTACAGAACTTAGATCTACACACTTAATTTGCGTGGTCCTCTGTATGCTGATTTACTTGATTTACTTGAATGCTCCATGGCCAAGGCTCAAAGTGTAGACCACTCTCTGTGCTTACTTAAGGGCCAGAATGATCAGAAAAATGTTTTTAATTAGTTTGGTGCCTCATTTGCAATAAAATGCCATATCTTAAGGCAATTTTTCGGTGACTTTTGTTCGATTTTAGGTCCCAGAGTAGACTCTTTTTTCTCTAATCTTCAGTCAGTTAAAAAAAAAATCAACAAAGGCTGTAATTGAGAGGACTGTGTTGCGTTTCTTTCACTTAAATAAATACATTTCTCGGAAAGAGGCAAAAGATTTCTCTGAATTATGTTAATTATGACTTCCTGTTTCGATCCTGAGCAAGCCGGCACTTCCTGAAACTGGCCGCCCGCAAAGTGTTTATGATTCTGCACAGACTACGTAACCATGGCAAGTGCAGAGATCGATGTTGTTGAAACCCCACGTCACGTTAAACTATAATATCAGTGTTTGAAAAAAGGCAAAAAAAAACTGAAAATGAACAAACAGAAAAAAGGTAAATTCAAGGTTTAATGGACCTCACCAGACATGAGGGGCACAACAACGGCTTGAGGGGTAAAAACATGTGCACTACAATTAACAGTTCGTTTTTTCCACACAGCAAATGAAAGCTAGACCATAGAGCCGTGGTTAACGTTTCCTGCCCTTTGCGAGCTGTAAAAGTCCCCTTCAAATCGATAAGAATTAAAACAGCAAGGCTGATAGTCAGTGAAGTCTATATCTTGAATCCTTAGGAAATGGATGATCCGGAAAAAGAGGAGGTCAGTATTCACGATCTTGCTGATGCCACACGTAAGGTAAACTATAATTTTACCTGTGTTTGCTCATTATAGGTAGAGGTTTGGGCAGTAAAAACGCACAGCCAAAAAGAGAGAATTCGAGGCTGAGTGTATTGATCTCACCAGGCTTAACAGGGCACAACAACGGCTTGCGGATTATTTATTATGCACGCCAGTTAAGCAGATCCTTTTCCCACACAGCAAATGAAAGACGCTCTTACTAAATCACCTCCCCATCTTTTTTCGTTTTGGCACGTCCACGCCCCCTTCAAGCTCCTTCAAATTGATAAGAATTAAAAAGACAGGGCTGATGGTCAGTTTAACTTGCTACAACCTGTACTTTGAATGTAGTATATGTAATAGCCAAACAAAAACTTTTTGAATAACTTAAATCCTCAGGAAATGGATGATGGAAAAGAGGACGTCAACATTCTCGATCTTACTGCAAGTGAGGTAAACTATAATTTCATCGGTTTGTTCGACGAGAACCAACTGCAGAAAGAAATTAATAGAAAGTTTGGGGAGTAAGTTTAAAGGCCTCGCCTAGGCCAAGGGCACAAAGAGCAACTTGACAAACATTTATACTAGCCGTGTTGCCCCGTTGAACAGTTCCTTTTCCAATGAGAGATAGATCATACTTTACCCGGTGGATAACGTTCCCTGTTCTTTTGCAACAGTATAGTTTCTTTATTCTTGGTTTTGATTTTTTCCCCTTTTCTTTTAATTTGTTTGTCAAGTACCCTTCAAACCCTCAAACTGATAGAGACTACATTTATAAGATAAGACCAAGGGTCTAAAGTGTCATATAACTAGTCTGATTTTCTGCCTTTGAAAAGATGACATTTGTTTTTTTATTACATATAACTATATACTTGAATCGGTAGGAAATGGGTGATGGAAACGAGGACGTCGACATTCACGATCATCCCCTTGCTGTTGCTTCAAATGAGGTGAACTATTATTTTATCAGTGTTTGCACATAGGAAGAGGTTTGTTCAGCAAAAACGAACAGCCATGAAAAGGACGTCAGATTTATGGACCTCACCAGACTTGCCATGGGTAAAAAAACTGTGGGTCAATTGCTGTGCGTCCTGTTTAAGCAGTTCCTTTCCTCATGAAGGTAAACAAAAGGTAAACCATAGTACTGTACCAGATAGACCATGGTAAAAAAGTCTCTTCAAATTGACAGGGATTCAAAAGACAAGCGGACGGTCAGTCTGATCAGTGTGGTACAACTTGTGTGATTGTGCTTTCAGTTTAAAAGGGCGACCTTTAATTTTTTTTAATATACTTGAATCCGTATAGGAAATGGATGATGGAAAAGACGATCTTGCTGATGCATCACATGAGGTAAACTATTATAATTTCATCAGTGCTTACATATAGGCAGAGATTTGCTCATTAAAACGCACAGCCAGAAAATTACTTGACAGGGTTATAACTGGACCATTTACAGAGCTAAGTACCATGGTTAACATTTTAACGTCCCTATTGCTCTTTTCGAACGGTAATTTCTTCCTTTTCTTTATCCCCTTTAATTTGCAAGATAAAGATTAAAAAAAGCAAGTCCGACCGTCAGTAAAAACTTCTAAAGTGTAGCACAACTTGTGTGATTTTCTGCCTTTAAAAACGTAACATTTGCTTTTTCGTAGGACACGGATGATCGAAATGACTCAGAGGACAACATTCTCGATCTTGCTGATGCCCCACGTGAGGTAAGCTGTGAATTTATCGGTTTTTGCATATAGGCGGAGCTTGTGCAACAAAAAAAATACCGAAGAAGAAGTTAGATATACTGGATATTGGATATACTTAAATCCGTAGAAAATCGATGGTGGAAAAGAGGACGTCAACATTCTTATACTGGGGGAGACTGGAGTGGGCAAGTCCACATGGATCAATGGAATCGCCAACTATTCTAAGCATAACTCTTTGCAACATGCCATGGATGATCCTGAATTCACTGTCTTAATTCCTTCAAGGTAAAGTATAGTTACGTAGTCGGTTTAACATATTAAATGAATAGGCTGATACATCTGCATTAATTAGGTTGTCACTAGTAAGAGCTACTAAAGTGACAAAGTAGTCTCTTTAATTTTCATTCTCAGATTTATTTTCACAAATGACGAAGGAGAAGAGGTGGACATCATAATTGGAGCTGATCCAAATGAGGATCTCAAAAGTCATGGACAGTCTGCTACCCAGTTCCCTCAAGAGCACATCATTGAAACGAACACTGCAAAGTTCCATCTCATTGACACCCCGGGCATTGGCGACTGCAGAGGTATAGAGAAAGATAAGGAGAACTTCGAGAACATCTTGGCCTTTCTAACCTGCTATGACAAGATTAATGCCGTCGTTGTGCTTCTCAAACCAAACAACGCAAGACTCACTGTGGCCTTCAGGTTCTGTGTGTTAGAACTGCTGACACACCTCCACAAGTCGCTGGTGTCCAACATCATTTTCGCCTTCACGAACTCCAGAGGAACCTTCTACAGACCGGGGGACAGTCTACCAGTTCTCAGACGGCTCCTAAAGGAGAGAAACATCAACATCACACTCTCTCCGTCAACCTATTTTTGTTTTGATAATGAAGCATTCAGGTACTTAAAGTGGAGTCATTGTTTGACTAAAATGCATAAAAGTTAGCTAACACGATATAATAGAAAAAGGCCGAGAGTACAAGTTCAGGCTTCAGGCATTTTATACACTCCGTTCTATGAATTACCACGACGCAAAAAGACTGTCTAGCTGATTTAAAGTAAATCATGGAGACACTAGCTAAACTGACTATTTCTTTCGTCTTTGTAGATTAACGTTCTTCAGCCTATAGTCTGATAAATAAGCTAAATGCCTCTCCAAAAGTGCTTTTAACGTTAATTATAATCTCTTTAAAGTATTTTTCAAATTATATTTAGCGATTTTTCTTAATTTCGTTGCTTTATCATTAATGGCTCTCTATCTTCAATGAAAGGTTCCTAGCCTGCCACAAGAATGGAATTCAGTTCACACCTGAAGAAGTTGACCTCTTCTCCAAAAGCTGGGACAAGTCATGCGACACAACTTGCGAGCTTTTTCATCTCGTTACAAACATGCAGCCCCACGAGACTAAGAAGACCCTAAGCCTGAACGAGGCGAGGAACTACATAATCGCCATGAGTAAGCCAATGGGTGAAGCTGTTGAACTTATTGAGATGAACGTGAAGAAGATCAATGAAGTCAAAGAACAATGCAGGCTCTTCGACGTTGATATCGAGCGCTTTCAAGCTGAACTGAAGTTTAAAGGCTTCGACCGGGAAGTGAAACCCCTGAACTATCCAATGACTGTTTGTGCAGACACCGCATGCAAGAAGTATGTGAATGTAGGAATGTCAAGGGAGAGGGAAACAATATATCCACAGATTTGCCATGATCACTGCAACATTAAAGGAGTTCCAGTTGAAACAACCAACAACGAACAACTTCATGGCTGCGCGGCCATGTCCAACGGGACTTGCCATCGTTGTGGGCATAACTACAGAACTCACATGCATATCACCTACTCTTCTACCCTGGTAGAGAAGGAATTCCTATCGTCCGATGCACAGAGTAAGATTGCCGAAAAGACCAACTTGAAGGATCAGAAAGAATCGTTTATCGCAAATTTGGAGCGCAACATCAAAGAACTTCAAGACGAAAAGGAGTTCATTTATGAATGTGCCGGCCGCTTTGGCGTATTTCTCAAGGAGAATGCCATGATTCCCTATAATGACTCCTTTAAAGAGTACCTTGATATGCTGATCAGGGACGAAGAGGCAAGGGAGCAAGAGATAAGAGACGACGAAAAGATCGCTCAACTGAAGAAGGACAAGAAGACATATGAGCAGAAGAAGAAAATCATTATGGAGAACATTCAGTCGGGATGTCAAGGCGGGGAAAATCTCATTTCCATAGAAGCGATCTATAAAATGAAAGAAAAGCTTTGTCGCCTGAAGCACAACGGAGAAGCTCTGAGGAAAGCCCTAGGTACATTGTAAAGTAACCTCTTATTGACTTAAGTGTCGACCAGCTTGAATAGGTTTAAAGATTCGTGCTGTTTTTAGAGTGGTGCCACGGACTATATCGAACAATTCTCATTCGGCTTTTCTTTAGAAATTTGGCTGCGTTATATTCTTCATTTAAAATTACGTTCCGTGGCCTGCTCGTACCTCTAAAGACGCCATAGGAAGAAGTATAAAAATTTAAATGAAATTATAGGACTGGCTAACTTTACTCGTGAAACCGAAAGCGAAGGCTTTCTCATAGTGGCCTCCTTTGGCGGGATGGCTCGAGAACGTCATTACATGATCAGGCGGTCTAGCAATACTACAGGAAACGAAGACGCGTCTAGTCTGGGTCAGTTATTATAATTTTGCAAGTTAAATTTTTGAAACCGTTGGCCAGCCAAAATAATTAGTTTACTTTCCCTCAAATTACTGTGGCATGTTTTGTAGTTTTTGCCTTTTTACCCACAGTTGTATGCTAAGTTTTAATTGTTTTCAGTGTTTCTCGAGCTCTTGAATGAATAAAATCTTCCGTTACGTTAATTTCGGCGATCTCATGATTGTGAAATAAAAATAAGTTAACGGATGACTTTTATTTTTTAGATGGCATCATGTCAGCCAGAAAAAGAAGCCATAGCGAGAGAAGGTAATCTTAAAAATATGTGAAAGAGATGTGAGAGCATTACTCACCAGTTTATTAGGTATAAAAGAAAGCGTTTTAGCTGTCAAGTTGATTTTCATTCATAAGTAATGGTTTCCATTTTCCCCCGTTTTTCCTCTGCTCTTTTTTTACTGAAAACTCACGTGTCATATTTCAATTTCAGTCGGAGGAGCTACGTGAAAGCCACAAGCAACGCATACTGGGGCATAGGTAGCTACCTAAAACGGAAGATTGGACGGCTGAATCCGTTCAGGTCAAAGGCTTTAGTGCCAATTGCAGCATGGCCAAAAGCCATATAAAAACCACTTTGAGTTTACTTAACTGTTCTTGAACTGGCGATTTTAGCATGTAAACATAAACGCAAAGAATATGAAATTGATATATTCTTCATTTGATTTTAGCTTTCTTTAGTACTCATCATTAATGTACTCGTTTACTAGATATATATTTCAAATAGAACCAATTTCTCATGTTTGTGAAACTTGGCAAGCATTTTCTTATCCACGCTTCCATGTGTGTGATCAGAAAGTTTTTCTTTATCAGCTTAAGTCACATGACTCACAAATCGACTAGTAGCAGTCCAAGTGTGTCACCGAAATGGCGAATACATATAGTCCAACTGTATTCGCCTTGGGCGTATATGAAGACACTCGTTTTGTGACGTCATTAGGACGTCATCATTGAAGTTTCATGACGGAATCAGAGTTACGAACTGCACATGCAAGCGTGATGTCTTAAAACGGCTATGCTGGGGGTCTTCGACATCTTGATACACTTGAGTACATGACTGCCAAGGTTTTCTACATGATTGCAAAATCAATTGTTTTAAGTAGGTTGCATCAGGAAATTTAGATGGATGTGAAAAAAGTTATGTTAGCGATTACTAGGTATAAAAATGATTTATTTCGATAGTCGGTTTCTTTAATATAAGCGTTAGCCAAATCTCTGTGAGGAAAGTCGTGGCGGAAGTCTGGCAAAGAACTCTTTAAATGGCCTTCGAAATACAGGACACTAAAAAGCAACAACCGAATTTTAAGCCTCTAACATTGAGAGAATAATTACTTTTAATCAACTATTCGATGATGTCAGTGGTGGAGCTATGGTGGTAAAATCTTCAAGACAGATGGATGGACAAAAATGTACGTAGGTCTTGTAGAAGTCTTGTTACTGAGACAATTTTTGCCGCATTTTTGATTCAAATAGGAATCTATTTAAAGAGGTCACGGTACAGAAAGCAGTTGATATGTAGCTTATTTAGCGTTAGTAAATCTTCCCGCCCATGGTAGATGATACCTGCGTGGATTATTACACGTTTTGCAAAATTCAGAAAAGAGTGATTTGGTTTTCCCCTTCAGTTTCTACTTTCATTCACTTAGTAGATCTTAGTATGATTTTCTGGAAAGGCAATCTCCTTTTTGAAACTGAAATTGAATAATCATCAGTGGAGAATTGACAGAATACTCTAGAGCTGCTCTAGAGTGTTTTTACTTCATTCAGAATATGTTAATAAACTTACTACACAGCACACTTAGGGTCCTCAAACAAAGACGCTTTGAAAATAAAGTGTTTTTAAAATCAGCAATAATTATTTTGTTATTCATCATCGGGGTTCATCTATTCCATTATCAATCATGAAGTTCGTAAATTTGAGAAACGAAAAATGCAATACCAAATCACCCAATATAAGGGAATGGCAGAAATATTTGCTTGTGGAATCGGGAATCCTGGGCTTTGGAATCCGGAATTCAGCTCAAGGGATTCGGAAGTCCCGCTACCGATTGAAATCCGGAATCCAAAGCGTAGATATATGATACATGTCTTGGATACATGAAGCGAACTAAAGTCAAGTATACGGCTAGACAAGAGTGGGCTAGATAACTTTCTTGGATTTAGAGAACTTTTCAGAAAGTAATGAATTAAAGTAAGTCCCTGTGAACTGGAATTCTTTCCGGTCACGTCTCTTATCTGAAAAGCGTTACCAGCCGCCCCCCCCCCCCCGACACACACACAAACACAAACACAAACACACACACCCCCATGACTTGATGACATTCAAGACCAGTTCCCTCAAAGGAAGGGGAGGGTGAGGGAGTTAAGAGATTACCCTTTGAAAGAACTAGCTAAAACCTTCGATCTGTGTATTAGTACCTGATCACCGTAAACGGAATACAAACTCGATAAGAGCCCTTAGTGCGCAAAGCTTCTTTTTTAATTCACTTAGGTAGTCAACATAATTTTTTTCTCAGACAGATTGCTAGATTGATCTAGACCTGCACTGGTATACAGTTAACAGCATATATCGTCCGATCACCTCCTGACATTATTGAATTTTTCACTTTCGTTTGGGTGCTTTTCCTCAGTTTCCAGTCAAATAATGCTAACTCAAACTTGGAAAAATCAAATTTCTTGGAAGAAAAGGAAGTTTTTATATGAGAAAAGAGTTCAATCCCCATAGGGTTTTTTTGGTACACCAACATGACTGCCATTTCGTTCATGGTTCAGTTTGTGCACAAATATGGCCGCCGATACCGGGTTTGAAAACTATCTATAGCCGAGGCGTACCTTCCTTTATTACTTTCAAGCTTTGTTAAGTGATCATGACTCCGTTCAGGCAGGGGTTGGGATTATAAGTTTGCTTCTACCCCTAATTTCTCGGAAAGGAATAAGCCTTTTTCAAAAATACCATAATACTCTTTGCTGTCCCTTCAAATTTTGCGTAAGCATTTCTTTTAATTTCTCTTGGGGTGATTTAAGTCCCAAGTTGAAATTGAAAACAATACTGATGCAAAATTTTTGAGGGAAAACAAAGAGTATTATGGTAAGATCTAAATAAGGAAACATTTCCTGGAAATCTGCAAAACGATATATTTTTAAAGTTATTATAACCTTAAAAGGCTAAGTTGGAACTTAATAGTGCAGATTTAAGTGTAGCTCCACCATTCGAACGCCATTATAAGCTTTGAGAGCAGCTTCAGAGGTAAGAATTTGCGTTATTCTTTCCATTTTTTTGTCAGGTTTGACGCGAAAACGACAAAATTGATATTGCAAGATGGGTTTAATGAAAATTCCCGTCTTATTAGTGTCATTGTTATTTAATATAATTGTTTTTTTACCTTAACCGAAGGCTTGCCTCGACTTTATAATTTCCATGACCTAAATCTTGGCCATTTCGGATTGTCCGCTTAAATCTGAGAACGACTAAAGGCAAGACACTTAATTTTTTTACAAATTCGTTCTCGTATTTTGAGCGCAGAAATTGATACAGACTTTGCTTTGTAATGAGGGTCACTCTGTAATATGGCTCCATGACGTTTGTTTCAAATGTGCTTTAAAGCTCGATCCGGGTACGCGACATTTGTGTGATGGATTTTTACACGTTTCTGGTCTAAGTCAGTAGTCAAAGTCAGTAGGTTTAATTTCATCTGATAGTAAGCTTTGTGCTTGCTATAGGACCCTATAGGGCTACCTGACTTTGTAGGTGTTACGTTTTGCCTAAACATGTGTGTATTTCTTTAATTTCACTATTTCTCCCGAACCTCCACTGCATGCGCGTGGACAAATACCGGCCTGAAGAATCAAGCAAAATACCACGAAAGTTGCCTCAATTCCATAAGCTGCCTTGCGGTCCTAAAAATAATTTAGCCCCATCTCAGACTCTCTTTATACAAGAAAAAATAAATTCTGTGTTAAGTTTTGTTTCAAAACATTACAGTTCTTTAGAGAATGTCTATAAAGAAAGATATGGTGATTGGAAATTCCTGTTTGGGCTGCATGTCGAGCCTCGTCTTCGACTTGAGAGGCTGCCCGCAGCAATTAACTTATTTAGCCTTGTTGTTTAAGCGTGCCAAATGCAACTCCGAATTTTCTTTTTTCTACATTTTATCTTTGAGGCAAAAGAAACAATTCTGGTATATAACTAAATGTTTCACAATATTTCGGTTTCGGGTTTGGCGGTTTTCTTTGTGCTCAAGTCTCTTATGGCAATTGCGAGACGATGGAATCGTGAAAAATTTGCGATTTTGTCCCTAAAGCCTTGGAGTCATGAGCGCATTTTAATATAACGTGGGGAATTAGCAAGGTGTATGTTGGGCAATGTGAAAGCTAGTGTCGAATCATTGAAATGCGCTCATGACTCCAAGGCTTTAGGGACAAAATCGCAAATTTTTCACGATTCCATCGTCTCGCAATTGCCATAAGAGACTTGAGCACAAAGAAAACCGCCAAACCCGAAACCGAAATATTGGGGAATTAGCAAGGTGTATGTTGGGCAATGTGAAAGCTAGTGTCGAATCATTGAAATGCGTTTTGTCCGCCATCTTGTGGGGTGTGAGGTCTTGCCAATGTGCCTAAGTCGCCGACGTTTGAAATTTTCTCAAATTTTCTAAGTGTTCTTCGCCCAGAACTCAGTTATGAAAGTCATAGTCAACTATTTCTTCCAGATCTTAATGCATATAATCTCGTTAACAATTTTCGCTTTCTAGCGATTTTGCGCTGCATGGTAGTCGTATTAGGTCGTATCACTCAATCTGCAAAGCGCGGAGAGGCAAACATCTCTGCAAATATGTTTAAGATTATTGTTCATTCGGCGCAAAATCAATGTGCAAACTAACAGGTAATAATTATACCTTACATAATTTTTCGCCATTGCTTGGAAAAAATAATAAGAAAAATTTACGATAAAGACTGTAATCGAGCGTTATCTGATGAAATTTATTTCGCGGAAAGAAGAAAGAAAATACTGTATGAAGTTTTCTCGAATTTCAACATCATGTTTTTGGATCTTCGAAGTAATGAGAGGTGGGGCAAGCTTATTTTCGGGACGCCGTGATCGACCATTTTTGGCCGGTCCGTGAATCGTGATGTACTGAAAAACTGTGAATTGTGACTGAAGAGCACTCCGTGAAACCTGAACTGCCAAAATCGTTAATTTATTTATTTAAACGACCTTAACTAGCATCTGGTGGCGTGATTGAACTTCACTTTCGAGTCATTTGAAGTGACTTCACACTTCCGTGCGCTCAATTCACCATTCCCTAGGGAATCTATAGCCGCGCAGAGTCTTTGATAAGGTTCGTAAAACTCTAGTTAACTTGCTAAAATATAATTGAAGCACTCTGTTTTACAAAATGAGACTAGCGTAACGTTCTTGACATTTTGTGCGAACACTATTTTTGAAGTACCCTGACTCCAGAGGTCCGTTCTCAAAATACCTAATATTGAAATAAACCGTGCTTACGGTTAGATACGATAAGAAAAAAATATTCTCTGGAACCCAGGGTGTTTTTGAAGAAGCGTGAAAACGTAAATACCGTAAATCCTCTATGAAGCCCCTCCCCCGGCGGAGGGGCTTATTTTTTCGGGCACTTTTTTTTTTGGGGGGGGGGGGGGTAAAAGACTTGTGGTTCCCGGGCGTTATACTGCTTTTTCTAACAATAAGAAAATAGTAACAATTCTCCAGAGAGAACTAGTGCGTAAAGTTGAAAAAGTTAAGCACATGAAGTTGGAGGTGATGCTGCTGAACAGAAAAAACAATATGAATTTCTAGCCTAAATAACTCATAGTTGATCAGTCCACGTTAACTGCTTGTGAACAATAAGGATGCCCCCCTGCCCGCCTATTAATAAATATCGTAAAATTCATAAAATTCGACTGGCAAAGCTGTCGAAATAACTAACTGATCAAGCTTGAGGAAAATAAAAGATGAAGATGTATGTTGAAGTATAACCAAACATCAATTTAGAAGTTAAATTCCCCTCTGGTTTTTCCCAAGAGAAAATGAGCTAGATCATTCTCTCTTGGTTTTCCTTATCAGTGTTTGGCACCGCAGCTTGCGTGTTCAGCTCTTGAAAAGCGTGAAGTAGCTGAATAAGGTCACTTATTTTTTTGAACGTTTTATTCAAATTGCACGTTTCGGCTTTCTCTGTCATCAATTTGCCTTCAATTACAGCGGTAAGTATTAAAATCGGATGTCTAATAATTATCGGAATGCGCAAGAATTGTACCCCGTACAGTGTGTTTGGTGACGAAAAGTTAATTAAAAATGATAAGGTTTACAAGGATTCTCACCCAAGATTATTATATAGGTGTACTTGTACTCTAGCTTTAAAATTGTTATGGTCGACTGCTTTCCGACCATGATTCAATTGAACACAATATAAGGAATAATTTCATTCTAAAATTTTGTTCCTTTCAATTCTTGGAAACTGATAGAGCAAGGGAACACAAACGATTTCGTGTTATTTTGAAATAATAATATAATTTTCTTTGGTGTGAGGTTACCCTACAAACAGCAGACATATTTCCGGTCGTCGCTTCTCTCCCTCCGAAAAATAACGTCTGCGAACCCGAGCGGCAAAACGATTTCCGTGACGTAGAACCTTTTTAGCCAATCACAGTTTAGCTCTTAAAATCAAGGAACTAACTCGCGAGACTCCTCGCAAGATCTAATCGTGCGCGATGAATATGTTTACAAGTCGAAATTGAAAGGATGATGTAGCCACCCTTTTTCCTCAGAACGACGCGTTTACGAAAGTTATATTGCCCGGATTGTGGGACTGATTGATGAAATAAGCACCAAGAGGATGGCTGGCTTGGCTATGATCAATTTCCTGCTGTAAATATTTATTTCACGTTCGGTCCGGCCAGATTTATAATATTTCGGATCATTGTTTTGTGGCGATACTTGAAGGATTTTTCGGAGGGAAAGGAGCGACGACCGGAAATACATCTGTGGTTCGCAGGCTAGTGTGAGATAAACTCAGTAAACTACCTTCCGAGTCAGGATTTCGAGTTAGGATTTCGCGTAGGATTTTTGAGTTATTATTTGAGTTGGATTTTTGACTGCATGTTTTCGAGTCAGGATTTGAGTGATTTGGTGATATATTGCGATTCAAGATTTCTTTGAAATTGTAATTGGAAGCATATATAAAGGTCAATAAGCCACAAAACAGCTTTGTTGAAAGTGGAAATCAAACTCGTTGATTGAATCAATGTCCTTCTTTTCGCCCCGCTCTAGCAGAACACCAGGTGACGTAATTCACACCAGCATAAGATGGCTAGTTCAGATGGGGCAACACGAGTTGATGCATCTGATAGAAATGTTCCAGGAGAGGTAAATTATAATTACATTGTTCGAGAATGAGGCAGATTGTTAGATAAAAGAAGACAACCAGAAAGTAAGATAAACTCAAGGGTTAAGTTTATTGGCTTCGCCAGCCTTGACAGGCAGTACTGGTCTGGGCCATTTACCCACACAAACATGAGAGGCTATCACGCTACACATGAGTAATCATGAGTAATTGACGCCCCTGCTCTTTCTCAAACAGTAACCAGTAGTTTTGGTCTTTACTTCGGATGCTCTTTTTACCTCTCCTTTCAAATGATATCGAAAGTACGTAGAGCAAAGTGTGCTAACGTATTTCTTGTTGAATCTGTGCATGTAGGAACTGAGTGATCGAAAAGAGGACTTCAAAATTCTTATTCTGGGAGAAACTGGAGTGGGTAAATCCACCTGGATCAATGGAATCGCCAATTATTCAAAGCACAACTCCCTTCAGGATGCCTTAAATGACAAGGAATTCACTGTATAATTTCTTCAAGGTATAGAATATGGGTTTGCAAACACCCAACGGCCGTTTAATTTGTGGCGGCTTCGCTCACATTTCAGGGGCACCCAACGAGAATATAGTTCAAAACCATGAAACATAGCATTGTTAAACGTATTTTAGTATTTAATCAGTAGATATAGGCATATTTTAATCCCCTAAAAATTTTTCGTCTGTTTGGATTTCCTAGCTGACAGTCTAGTCATCCGAAAATTATGACAAATCAAAACTTACTCTTTTCGAAATTTCAGCCAGAAAAAAGGCTTCCGAAATTCTAGGTGACCTTTTTAGGGTAAAAATCCGTTAAAAATGGGCAATTATACCATTTTTTAGATGTTCGAAAATTCTAAGAGAGGCAGGCAAGCAAGAAATTTTACAACAAATGTTCGGAAAATTCTAATTCTTAAATCGTCTTCCGAACAGATATTTTCCGAAAATTGACGTTGACTGCCCCTGACATTTTCGAGTTATCCAGTGGTACATGTGGAGGTTAGCCTGCGTCGCAGACGTAATTTAACCCAGGTAAGTAACGTCTGCGAAGCAACGCCGATATCCTTGTTCTCAGGGTCCCCAACGGACGTAACGATTTACCGAAAACGCGCTTCGAATTTCTTTTAATCCTGATTGGCATATCAACAATGGCATTTTTAACAGGCCAATCATGGCGCGTTGTCAAATCCTGGTACACATGTGGGGGCCCAGCACAAGGATTTTTGGCGATTTTTTCGGACAATTTCGTCTGTGACGAGGAGACAGATTGGTCGAGACTATAAAAGTCGCAGAATGTATATTAAGCAGCTTATATAGGCATGGCCGGTATAAGAGCATCTGTTTGGCAAATAATAAAACTATTCAAAAGCAAGTTCACCAACATCATTTTCTGACTATTTCTCGTCGAAAACCTTGCTAGACTAGACTCCTTTCTACTAAGACTCACGATCTATTTTCGTTTCCTTTGGTCGACCTTTCAAATGAAGGCTGCCATACATTAGAAAGCGACTACCTAAGATGACACTAAATGATAAGATTTAGTTTGGCACGGTGATATAACTTTATATATATTTTTTGTCTTAACTGTATGTGTTTATTATCGCAGGTTTACATTCACTGATGATGAAGGAGAAGAGATCGACATTGAAGTCGGTTCTGATACAAATGAGGATCTCAAAACACCTGGACAGTCCGCTACCCAATCCCCTCAAGAGCACATCATTGAAACGAACACTGCAAAGTTCCATCTCATTGACACCCCGGGCATTGGTGACTGCAGAGGCATAGAGCAAGATAAGAAGAACTTCGAGAACATCTTGGCCTTTCTAACCTGCTATGACAAGATTAATGCCGTGGTTGTGCTTCTCAAACCAAACAACGCAAGACTTACTGTGGCCTTCAGGTTCTGTGTGTTAGAACTGCTGACACACCTCCATAAGTCGCTAGTGTCCAACATCATCTTCGCCTTCACGAACTCCAGAGGAACCTTCTACAGACCAGGGGACAGTCTACCAGTTCTCAGACGGCTCCTAAAGGAGAGAAGCATCAACATCACTCTCTCCCCGTCAAAAACCTATTTTTGCTTTGATAATGAAGCCTTCAGGTATTTACTATGTAGTATTTTGTAAATGTAAGCTTTCATGCAACAATACGTACACTCGACACTTGAATACCTTTGGATAGCCTATGCTATATGGCTGCATGCAGTATCTTTCTTTTTTTAATAAAAATTTACGTTATGATTTCAAGTTTACTCTTAAAGGTCCTTAACTTGTTAACGAAAAATAGCCTTTTGATTGAGCTTTTTTGACTTAAATTGTGCTCAAATGGCTCTAGGAGAAGCTGAATCAGACTTTGGCCTGCAGGGCTGAATTGACTTTTTCGGGCTGAAACAGATCTTTGTAATTGTCAGTGTCAGCATTGATCTTTTGATCCCTTGTTTCAAAGGTTTACACAGTGTTGACTTCAAGAGTTTTCTTTCTTTGAACAGGTTCTTAGCCTGCCACAAAAAGGGAGTTCCGTTCACACCTGATGATGCTGACCTCTACTCAAAAAGCTGGGACAAGTCGTGTGACACCACTCGTTTGCTTTTTGAACTCGTTATGAAATTGCCGCCCCACGAGACTAAGAAGACCCTAAGCCTGAACGAAGCAAGAAATTGCATAATCGCCATGAGCAAACCAATGGGTGAAGCTGTTCAGCTGATTGAAATGAACTTGACGAAGATCAAAGATGTCAAAGACCAATGCAAGATTTATGACGCTGACATCCAGCGTTTCCAGGACGAGCTCAAGTTCAAAGGGTTTGAACGGAAGATTTATCAACTCGACTATCCGAAGACGGTTTGTGCTGGTGATAAATGCAAGAAGTACATTAGTGTCGGTAAGTCGAGAGAGAGAGAAACAATTTATCCAACAGTCTGTCATGATCACTGCTACCTCCGAGGAATTCCAATTGAGACTACCAATAATGATGGGCTCTATTACTGTGCGGCCATGAGTGGAGGACAGTGCTGCAACTGTGGCTGCAACTACCGATTTCACATGCATCTCACCTACACTACCTCACTCGAAGAAAAGGAATTTCTGTCAGACGACGCTCAAAGCAAGATAAACGAGAAATCCAGCATGAGGGAGAAGAAGCAAGCATTCATCGACGAGTTGGAGAAGCGTATTAAGGAGTATGAAGAAGAAAAGAAGTTCATTTTTGAGTGTGCCAGCCACTTTGGAGTATTTCTAAAGGAAAATGCCATGATTCCCTACAACGATTCCTTTGGTGAATATCTTGACATGCTGATCAGCGACGAGATGGCTAAAGAAACGGAGATAAAAGACAAAGAAAGGATCATTCAACTGAAGAAGGACAAGGCGACTTACGAGGAGAAAAAGAAAATCATTATGAGCAACATCCACTCGAGCTCAGATGGCAAAGACAAAGTTCTTGGCGTAGAAGCGATTGATGAAATGAGAAAGAAGCTTTGTTCCCTGAAGCACAACGGAAAAACTCTGAAGGAAGCATTAGGTATAGGATAACTAAGAGGCGTAGCTAGGATTTTTCATGTGGGCGGGGAGGGGGGGAGGGGGGGTCACACTGCTTCACTTCCAGGGTACTTACCGGATTGGCGTGTCGACATCCAGGTCGTGTTTTATTAGTTACGAACAAGAACATGGTCAATTGCAGATGTTCGGTCCTGCAAATGGAGTAAGTAAAGTAACAATCTAGCACTGAAAAGGATTTATTGCATGTTGATTCTTGGGATTCGCACGTTTTGGCCACCTGGATTATAGGGATAGAAAACAATTACCCTAAAATTCCAAAAATAAGCCTATTTTAAGCTTATATTTTTCAAAGGCCCTGTTTGAGAGGCTTTCATATATTCGGAGGGGCTTATCTACGGAGGGAAATTTGCGTTTCGAAATCGATTGGGCTAGCCTTATAGTTGAAAGGAAATGTACCGTTTTTGCTTTGATTTGCTTTGTATTTGAGGGCAATTGCTAAGTAAAAGCCCCCGGGGACTTATATTTGGAGGGGCTTATTTTCGGAATTTTACGGTATCTTACAAGATGGGGTCTCGCGGGCACCCCAGGACCGCCCCCTTGCTACTCCCCTGAACTAAATAAGTTATAAACTTAATGCCTACAAACGTTTAACTGGTTTTAGAGGCCTTCAGAGTCCTCTATTACAAGCTTCACTTTAATAGTTTTTTGGTGTGAAAGGCGCGATTTATTACGTAGCCATGGTAACGGTGATATTTTCACATGTGAAGATAACATGTTATTTTTACTTGTGAAGATATCAAGTTTTCGCGCGAAAGCTCACCTGGTATTTTATTGCTGTTTATATAATAAGAAGAATTCTGCAGATCTCGGAGGATGTTATACACCTCGGCCAAAGCCTCATTCAATATTTGCAAAAAATCGCATCATCAACATCAATATCTTTAATTTTTGTAGATGGAATCATTTCAGCCAGAGGGAGAAAGAAAATGAAAAGGTGAGGACTCAAGCCACTTTTTAGTTCCAAAGACCAAAAATAACAACAAAAAACCAGAAGTAGAAACAATTTTGGACCAACTTTTTTCTTTTCAAATAAAGCCTGTATACGGTCGTATACAGGCTACCATCCTTAAAGTGCACGAGCGAGAAAACACGAGCTCATATCCCGTATTTTAAGTGAATCGTTGTTGAATTTCTCCTGGTTGCCTGTGGTTGGTCTGGGTCGCGATTTAATTAGCATTTTTGGCCCTCCTTTAATTTGGAAATTTGGCGGATTGACATTCTGATTGGAAATTAAATGCGACTGACCCCATATCAGCGATAGTTTAACAGAACATTTAACGCAAGCAATATATTAAGATACTGTGAGCCAAAGATGCAAATCAAATATAGCGAGCCCCTTTGTATATCGTTTTGTTATATATGTAACAACACACTAGCAAAATATAAGCCACTTAACACTCGCAAAACATTTAATAAACATGTAATAAACAAATACAACGCATAATTAGCAGAATATATGTACTCGGGGGCAAACAGTGGAATGCTTTCTATAGTAAATAGGTTTATAAAACAAAGGTATTGAACATAGAGAAGATAAGCAAGTCAGGATACAGTCACATTATGAGTTATACCCCTTTTTTAACACCCGCCGCACATAACAGAACATATAAACGTCCAAAATTTCAAAACATTTGGCATTGGACCAAAGAAGAGTGCTGTAGTGTATGGGCGGACAGGCAGGTTTTGTGGAAAACTCGACAAAATGACTTTTAAACCGAGCAGGACCAGCGAGAACACATTGTGAAGCGTAAGGTATGCGAACTTTATTGGTAATGTTTGATGTTTAGGCCCCACTTAGTCCAAAGCGATTTTGAAAACATACTGCCTTCTCGAATAGTGTGGTTAATAGTTTTTACTTTCTGAAAATAACAGCTATTGATCTTTCACTTTCAGTACGAAGAGCTACGTGAAGGCCCGAAGCAACAATTACACGGGCATTGGCATCGGAAAGTTGCTACAGAAGCTGAATCCCTTCGCTGATACAAAGACACCAGCATCGAAACCTTCAAAGGCTTCAAATGCTCCAAAAGCTATATAAACCCTGGGGCGTGGCAGAAAAGATATGACGATTTGCATGTTGCAACAAGTCACCGTTGATGATTATTTTGTCAGTGAACGCACGATGAATATATATTGAGTTAGGAAAATTAGAGTAACTTGATTAGCTGAAAATATTAGTTATTTTTGTTTTCTTGCTTGGCAAGACCTAGAACACTCGAATAGTGTGTTAATTCTAAGAGAGAGAGCTTTTCTTTGAAAGGTATCAAATTAACTACTAGTAACTTTTGTGATGATAATGCTGATTTGGCGTCTTCGTATAGTTAGTGCCCAGCATAAGTTAAAAAAAAAAGCAAGAAATCATTACCGGTATTTTATCTTAAGGTGCAGTTTACTATGTTTTTGTATAAGCAAAAGAGGGAAATTTTCTCGGCATCAATGATAAACTGCCGATGAATGTTTAAACGATGCTGCAATCCGCAGGCTATATCACAAGATCGTAACTCAATCCTAAGTGTGAGGAACTACACTGATGAGACTGAGCCTTTTCAAGAGATGTATATCTACCAAAATGTTTTACAGTTTCAAAGTTAAGTTAACTTAGCCACGTTATTTTTGTATTGGTGAGGGTAATCCTAAAATCATTGAAACATGTGCAATTAGTAGACACCATCGTATTTTTGATATGTAAAATAGGACTTAAAGTGCCCATCACCTAAACTGTTTTATTTTCTTATCAGAAACTTTACCTTGTTAGAATGACTTCTCCGAAAAAATTTTGCGATTTGAACAAAACGCGATTTTTTAATTTTTGCGGTTCATCCGCCCCGCTGATCGCGCAAATTAGCAGGATCGCATATGACGTCCTGTGACGAAAAATTAAGCTGCCTTCACCAGCGGTACTCAAAAAAGATCGATTACAAGTAAGGATTGAATCTTTCTGACATTGAACGTTTCCACGGGACAAGTGGGTGAACTTTCACGAGAAGAAACTTACCAGAACCGT
This sequence comes from Porites rus, assembly GCA_964035705.1. Classification (NCBI taxonomy): domain Eukaryota; kingdom Metazoa; phylum Cnidaria; class Anthozoa; order Scleractinia; family Poritidae; genus Porites; species Porites rus. The sequence goes on along the minus strand of OZ038003.1, from coordinate 2,004,710 downwards.
TAATGTTTTCCTGTCGATAAAGTCACGTGTTCCTTAAAGTACGTCATATGATGTCATACTCCGAGAGAAGACTAAGTCGAATGGTGTGTCAAAATGGCGGCAAATTTGAACGTTTTCAAAAAACTCTAAAAAAATCGTCTTTGGTTCAAATCGCAAAATGTTTTCGCAGAAGTTATTTTAATAAGGTGTCGTTTCAGAAAAGAAAGTAAAAAAATTGTGGTGATGGGCACTTTAAAGGAAAAGGCTAGCGGCATACTACTGACCTGTATTAGAGTAAGACAAAGCAATAAATAATATAAGTAATTGAAGTTAGGACATACAGCATGGACATACAGAGTGCAAACGCTGTGAGCGACACAGCTTACACGAATCCGACGCTGAAATTTCTGAACTAGAATCTGGAATTTTAGCACTAAAGGTAGAAGGTAAAAAACTGCTAATATTAATTGAAATGTAACCAGTCTTTTTTTAAGAATATTGGAGACAGCACCACTTTAATCCTGCCCAAACCAAATGATCCTGAAAAAGGTGGTCCTTTTTGAGTTCAGGCTTACCATTAACTATGTGACAATAAAACCTTGGATCAGAAAATGCCTTCTCAGGTGTCAAGTTTCATAATGTAAAAGGGCATTTTGATTTCTAATAAACCATAACTTAATATTCTCTTAATATTCGTTAATGTGATGAGATGATCGGGCACTGAGTTCATTCAATATACCAGATGTAGATCAATCTAGCAATCTGTTTGATAACACACACTAGCGACTAATCTAAGAAGGTGATGATTTTTTTGTACGGCTTTTACCGAGTTTGCATGTAGTTCGTACACACAATATAAGAAGGCGTAATCTATGGAATGCTATTCGATAAGACAATTGAATGGGCTGCCATTTATGTACTTTTAGTGCCAAAATTTCAGATTCTAGTTCAGAAATTTCAGGTCGGATTCGTGTAAGCTGTGTCGCTCAGCATCATTTGGCTCAACATCAGATTCCTGTTCAACTTTATCTTGTTTTGGATCTTAGGGATAAGGTATGGCTTGTGTACAGAGCATTTAAAGTCTTTAAACACCAATATAGGGGAGGCTGCAAGGACAATGCAAAACAATACTTCCGAAGTCATCAGAGCTAAAATGAAAAGAACAGACGGTTGTAGGTTTCTGCACCTAGCAAAAAAGCAATATTTGAGAGATGAATAAAGCGGTATGAATTAAAACCCACACACAAAAAGACTAAGTTACATACCTTTACGGTCGAATACTTTAATAATAGTGCATGTTTTCGTGGTCTCAGGCAGCTTGGGTGGACTTAATGTTCTGTAAGATTGGCCACCCAAGGTAAACCCTGAACAAGTATGCAGTAACCTTATAAAAAATGTCTGTGAAATCAAGCTCTATTTTCATTTTGCCTGGTAAATAAAATTCCGGCAGGCGAGGCGAGACGAAAGTTGCGCTGGGTATTAGCACCTTCTACTTCAGGGAATTTTAAAAGCCAATCATATCCTCTGGCAGCATGTTGACTTTGTTTCGGGCCAATCATTAGCGAAACCGCGTAGGGAATGTATAAAAGCTGGTTGAAAAAATGGGCCCGACAACGTAAGAGAGCATGAAAGCTGCTAAGGTTTATGTTTGCACATACATAAAAAAAACCATGACACAAGGTGCATAAAAAGAACTGATACAGAGACAGTATTGCAATGTAATGTAATACAGAAAGGAATTACATAGATGGCAGCATATTCAATTGTATTATCGAATAGCATTCCATAGATTACGCCTTCTTATATTCACGGTGTACGAAGTACAAACTCGGTAAAAGCCGTACAAAAAATCATCACCTTAGTCGCTAGTGTGTGTTATCAAACAGATTGTTAGATTGATCTACCTCTGGTATATCGAATGAACTCAGTGCCCCATCATCTCATCACATTACCGATGACGAATAGCCGTCTTCCCTTTAGTTTTCAAGCCTCCGCTGGTATCTTGGATAGCGCGAACCGGCCTGGGTACGAGGCTGCTCCAGTTATATAATAGTTGTTGTTGTTGAACTGGTACCTCATAGGGGTGGAAATGAATTTGGGACACGCCTAACGAAACAAGATTCTGGTACCCTTTAGGGGTGTGCTCGAAAATGTCCGACCGACGAGCAACCCCGTCACTTCTATTGCTGGTTTTCAGCGTCACGCCATTCAAAATAGATCACAATAAAAATCAAAACCGTTCAATAGATTAAGTCCAGAATCTGAAAAATGAAAGGAGGTAAATATGCAAAGACCCTCGCCAAGATTCAGGTCAGAGAAATCAGACTTTATATACGAGATATCCGAAGAAATGTTTTCACAAAATTAATAGGGATTTGTATGGAGACGCCACAGTGCTGGTCCCAATCCGGATGAGCACCAACATGGCGGACGGAAATCAACAGAATGATCTGTTACCAAAACATTAAAGAAATACTTTTTCTAATACATAAACTGTTTAGAGAGCAAAAGTCCCTTAAATAAGTAATTTCTTTAACCTACAAGGACTACATGACAGCTCTCTTGGCCGTCATGTAAATGCTGCGTCACGCAAAAGCTTACAAATTCAAGCGTACTCTATCACAAAACCAAGAACTTTTTTAAAGCGAAAATTTGTATGAAAATTAGTTTTCAGCTGCTCTAATACAGCGTGAAAGTAAAATATCGGTTCTATCGATAGTTTTGTAGAATTTTAGTGACGTCATGGTAAAACCAACAATAGGGAAGTACCCCGCCCCCTCCCCCGGGATCTACAAAATGAAACTCAAAACAATTCCTAGAAATTGGCAAAATGATATCATGTTAACTATTAACTATTAACTATTTATTATCATTACCCTATCAGGCATTCCTGGAACCGGTTAAAATACTCTTTCTTAATTACACCTTCTTAATCGAACTCCACAGCTTTGAGAGCAGTTTCAAAGGTAAGAATGTGCATTTTTCTTTCCTTTTTTTCTTCTCAGATTTGTAGCTAAAGAAACAAAATTTATTTCGTAAGATGGGCATGTCCACTCAGTTTGTCGCTGTTAACTGATCACGCCAATCTCGAATGCATGCTACGGATTTATTGTTTGATCGGCCGGTTTCTTGCTGCGAAGCAAATCACGCCGTCGGAGTCATTTTTTACCTTGCATGCATTGATCTCGCACTGACGACTTTTCTTGAAGTGAAATGAACTGTGTAAGAAATCATGCTTTGATTGCAGTTAATATTAGCCGATAAATAAGAAGCTTCGTTGCCTGACGGCTAGAATTCATGATCATCAGTCTGCATTTAAATTATTTTCGCATTTCAATCGTTTACACGAGGCGAAGGAATCGTCTACAATAACTCTCGTTATAGCACTTTCTTTTTAAAAGAACTACCTGTATTGGTTTCTTGTTTAGAGATGGTCCAAGAATTTCTCGGAAATTTCTGTCGGCAATCACCGCGGCTGAGCGTTTTGTCTTCTTGACCGAAACGTGTGTGCCGCACTGATATTGGCAATTAAATAGAAAGTTCAGTGTTCAGTTCAGTCCAGTTTTTTCTTTGTTTTCTTGTTTTTTATCCTTGAAAAAAGAGACTGAATCATATTCTAGACTTCTAATAGAAAGCTTTATGAAATTTACGCTTAAAGTAGTAACATGAAAATGTGTGTGTTTTCAATCGCAACTATGATCTAAAAAAAACAATCGAAATTTTATTTTATCTTCGAATAGACTGCTCGTAGTAGTCTCTTTTTTCAGTCCTTCGAGTGGATGCTTGGCAGGACTCAAGGGAGAAAAATAGCTGAAAGTGAAAATGAAGACATAGGAGGAGAAGGATCTCTCTTTTCCCCTTCCCAACTCGCGTTTGCCTCGTTCGCCCGCCCGTTTACCCTCGTAACATTCCTAAGCGACTGACAGGACTCTAATTTTCTTAGTCCCTGTTGCCCTACTGATTCCCTACTTTGTTATGAAAGGTTCCTACCCTTCACTATCCCAACTTCATCTCTGGTTATTTTTTACTTATTAGCACCCTAAGTCTTAAAATGTTTGCCACAAACCCTATAGCCGAGAAGACTAGTCATGTCCGACCTCAGCATAATCACTTTCCATATATCTGAATTGGGTATTGTCCCTTCAATTTCCAGTTTCGATTTCATATGCATCTTAGTATTCGGTATTTGTACCAAGAAATTGAAAACACCAGTGGTAATCCGTAATCTGTTCATTGGGGAAGCTGAAGAACTTCCAAAACCGCTTGATAACTTAATAAGAGACTTAACTGTTTATTTCTGATCCTAGTACTATTTCAGTAGTTTCAATAAAACAAAATAATAAGGAGTTTGGGCAATAGTCGCTTGCTTGGTTTAAAGGTGGCATGGCTAGCCAAACGCCGGCCTGATGCCTCGCTTCTTTGTCCGGTGAGTTTGAAAGTGCAAGCAACCACAGTTAAAATCGAATACACCGATCTGTACATTTTTCGACATTTTAACAAACCTTCGAGAAATGAAACTGAAACGATATGGGTAGTCGGGTATTTTGAGGCGCTCCTTAACTGTTGAAAGATTAATTTGACTAATTTTTAATTTGGCTATTTTTTTTTCCCCGAAATAGGCTTATCTTTTAGTTTACCGAAAGAATTTCCGGCCTCAAAATACAACGGTCACAGTCATCTACTTCATCAATTCTAGGAAAAAATTACTATGCGTTGGAGGCGGCGTCGAAAGGGATAGAAGAGGAGGGGAAAAGTACCGTGAATTCAGCTGGGCCACCTAGTGATTTCGTTTTTATTTTTCACTTTCCCATTTTTGTTTTTAAGGGACCGGTCATTATTTATCGCCTGGGGGGGGGGGGGGGGGGTCGGAGGATTTTGGGCTAAACACGATGAAATTTAGCCGATCCCCCCTTTAAATGTTATTTTATTGAAGTGATCCCCCCTCATAACTATATATAACTTTCGTGACCCCCCCCCCCCCCCATGCCTTTGTACCCATATTCACCTTTCGACGTGTATATTTAGTGTTTTAAACGTTCATATACAGGTAGTATTTCTAACTATGATGTACTTACAGCATAATAAAGCCATTATCGCGCAGTCTTTTTTTAAAAGTGTCTCTTGATCCGTGTCTTTTTCTAGTCTGGATCCAGACATCTGAATTCAGTTGACATACAAGCAATCTTGCTTGAAACTGCAAAGTTACTTTTTTTAGAGTGCCAAATAGCAGTCCGCCAAGTCCCTATCAGCAGGTCATATTTAGCGACAATTTTCAGAGGACCACACTCTAAAGTCATTTACAGGCGATCAGTTGGCCTATTTAGAAGAAGCACATAGGCGAATCACTACACTGCACGAGGAACTTCAATCCGCATCCAACAAGTTGACAACAGCGCATATTAACCTGTCAAAGAAGTTTCCTTTGTGCGCGAGAAAATCAACAATGTCAAGAAGAAAGAAGGAAAATAAGAGGAAGGTCCGAAAAACCAAGGACAAGCGACTCAAGCAGAGGGCACGTCATCTCTTAGGAAACTTGACCTCAATCGAGGTCGCGGGGCAAATTTTCGGTTCAATCGAAGAGAATGATAGAGTTACTCCTGTAGATAGCATCAGACAATGCTGACTTTGCTAAGAAACTAACAAGGCGTTTGCATCTAGACCCTTTGCTATGGCTACTAGAAAAGGGTATTTTTAGCACGACCCTAGCAAAAAATCTAGAGCAAGTAGCGGCCATTTTAAGGGCACAAAGTCCAGGGTCAACCTGCCGAAGGGGACTAAATGTTGCTGCTGAATCGGATGACGAGGCTCAAGAGGCAAATGAAGTTGTTGAATGGGATGATGAGGCTCAAGATGAGGCAGATGAAGCAGTTGAATCGAATTTAGTTTAGAGCTGACACAGGACGCCCATTCCTGGAGAGGCGATAAATGGTTTATGTTTAAACAAACACGCTTTTTACAATGTTTCAGTTATCAGAAGTTTATATAGTTCACAATTTAGAATTCACCTGTCATGTTTAAAGATGAATATTAGCTAAGTCATGAGCACGTTATAAAAGGAAACATGTAAAAGCGTTAAAACAAAGCTTTCTCGATATAAATTGAAATGCACACTTTCGCCAGTGTGACAGACTTCCGTTTTTTAAATAAAGTTGTGTTAGAACAAATTGAGATTGCAAATGCTATCATCTCCCAGCAGAATGGGTACATTTATGTTGTAGGCTTTCAAACTGGCATTGTTCAAGCAGATTTGAGTGGTCCCCCCTCTGAATCCTTCCAAAATTTTCAGTGATCCCCCCCTTTTGGGCTCTCAGTTACGACTGATGCCCCCCTCTGTTCTCCTAAAAATCAATTGGTCCCCCCCAAAATCCTCCGACCCCCCCCCCCCCCCCCCCCCAGGTGATAAATAATGACCGGTCCCTAAATTTTTGATTTTCACTTCGCCATTTAGCTTTTCGGTTGATATTTTTTACTTTTCCGTTTTCTTTTTTAGCATTTTGATTTTCTCAGAAAAGGTTTAATTTGCGGAAATTTTTCTCAGAAGAGTTTTGCGCAAGCTGAATCATTATATCATCTACTAGCCCTTCTTCGACTATACGTTCGTGTCTTGTCATGGTTCTGGTCGCAGTTTATAGTTCTACGTCGGTTTAATTGATTTTATTTTTTGCAAGTACGAAAGTCTTTTTGAGTTTGAGGTTAGCAGGGCTTCGAGGGACGGGTATTGGTTGTGTATTGTGAAAAAGAACAGTTATTTCAAAACTGAGTAGGTTGAGCGCAACTGGAACTTGGGTCTCAAACGAGGAGCCCTGATTGACACATAATCAAGCTGAGTTTGAGAATTAAGTTTATTCACGGTCAGTGGCAGATCCAGACCTTTAGATAAGGATGAGGGGAAGGGGGGCGGCCTAAAAGACGTTTGCTTTTAGGCCTTTCGGGCCTCAGTTTGGTCTGAAAATATGATGTGGAGGGGGGGGGGGGGGGGGGGTCTCCCCTAGATCCGTCCCTGACTGATTTAATTTAACGTTAGATTAATTATTTTTAACATTTTATTTTTTTCACTTTATTACAGTTCCCACAAAGTAGTCGACAGATAGCTTTTTCAATATGGCAAATGAAGAAAAAAACGGTGCTACAGCCATGGATATTGATGGCCCGGTACTGATAATATGTAGCAATTAATGAATTCGGCTTTCGTAGGATTAGTAAATATGAGCCCCTGATAATTTCCCTGCTGACAAAAAGGACTGCCCCCGTTTTCCTCAGACAGTTGTTTTGGCATCTTAAAGACTGCAATCGTTGATTTAATGCAGAGAGAGAACAATAGAATTTATGACGATCAGTGTATATCCACCGAGGCCTCGGCTAAAACTTGCTTACCTCGGTTGATGTAATAAAGTTCTTGATATCGATAGTGCATCGTCACCAGGAAATTTAGGAGATAAAAGTTCTGTTCAGGTCTGCAGATATAAGTAGCAGATGTCATCTGTGCAGTTGTCTTCTTGCTGACTTTAGACAACATTTCGCCTCGACCTCGTTCCCAGAGTTGAGAGGGAACCTGAGAATGAGGTTGGTGAAATGTTTCGGCGACTGTTCAGCCATTTTGTTTTTACTACCAAAACAGCTCAGCCTCTTCCCCAGGTTTTCTCGGTTAACGGTTCAATATGACATTTTGGGCCAATCAGAAACGGAGAAATATTTTGAATGAATAATAATATGAAGTCGTTGTTCATGTTTCAACGGACCGAGGCTTTAATCGATGATTTTAATATGGAAAAATATATTTATATAGTCAATACCATGGGTTCGAAATCGTCAAAAATATGATGAATTAGTAAGGTGTTTTTAATTTTTTTTGATGTGTCCATTAATTCTCACCAATCCGTCAGCCTTGGCATAAATATCGATTGATCTATTTAAGGCGTCCTAAATTTTAAAATCTTTATAAGCGAGACCTCTTTCAGTGGATATAATTTATTTATTACGTGCATTACTTCGCCTTTGACATGTTTAATAATATAAAAACATTTTAGGAGAAAGTTGACCTGTGCAGTTGTGCTTAAATAAAATATTGCAGCATCTCTTCCTTAACTCTCTTGAACTTCTAGGCATTAGTAAAGAAGGAGGACGTCAACATTCTTATTCTGGGTGAGACTGGAGTGGGCAAGTCAACCTGGATCAATGGAATCGCCAACTATGCCAAGCATGACTCGCTCGTAGATGCTATGAATGACCCTGATTTCACTGTCTTGATTCCATCCAGGTACATATACAGCTAGCAAGTGCTTTTACATTCCAGGTTTATCAAACAAAATATCTAGTTCTTGGAAATTTGGTCGTGCTCAATCCCGCTAAACCGTAAGGCCACTTATCCGATCAGTTGTTAGCATTTGTCAAAACCGCGCGTGGCTCCCTAGCTGCACTATTGAATTTAGCCAATTGATCCTAAAAAAGTGTCTACTGGTAATAAAATCACAAAGATCTGGTCAAAGAAAATCGGTAAATACGTGGCAAATTAAATTCCTGTGGCATAATAAATAGCGTAATCGGCAAAGGAAAAATAAAGTTTGTTCAGTGTACTCGAAGATTTAATAAAATGCGGACCTATAGAAATCGTTGACGTTTGTCTTTATTTTGTTTTGAATTCAAAGGTTTGTGTTTACCAATGAGGAAGGAGAGGCTACCGACATCGCATTTGGATCCGATACAAATGAGGTTCTTAAAAGCGGCCAGTCTGCTACCCAGTTTCCTCAAGAGTATATGATTGAGACAGACACCACAAACTTCCATCTTATTGACACCCCGGGAATTGGTGACTCTAGAGGTATTGAAAAGGACAAGGAAAATTTTGAGAACATCCTAGCCTTTCTAACCTGTTATGACAAGATTAATTCAGTCGTGGTACTTCTCAAGCCGAACAGCTCAAGACTGACCGTGGCCTTCAAGTTCTGTGTGTTAGAGCTGCTGACTCACCTTCACAAGTCCCTGGTGTCCAACATCATCTTTGCGTTCACTAACTCCAGAGGGACTTTCTACAGACCAGGAGACACCCTTCCTGTTCTGAAAGAGCTCCTAAAGGAGCATAACATCGAAATCGATCTCTCTCCGTCAAATTATTTTTGCTTTGACAACGAAGCTTTCAGGTACGAATACGTAAACACCTTCCTTTAGTCTCGATCGCAAGACCTAGAGAGGTTACCAAGAATGAGGGCATGGAATTGTCATGCAGTGGAGACGCTCGGCAGTTGCTCGGGAACGGGAACGAGCGAATTCCTTGAATTGTGCTTTGGCCGTGGAAAATTGCCAAAAGTTGGTGGTCCCATCAAAGTTGCTCAAAACGCAAAAAGTTACCAAACACAGTCTTTAGAAAGTCTACCACCTTCACACTGGCTTTACTGAATCCTCCAACTTTCAAAATATAGTAACCCTTTACTATTTTTTATTAAGCGACTTTTTTTGCCCTTTCAAGTGTAATTTTGACAACTCTACCGGCTGAAAGCTGTAAGTTCAGTTCGAAAAATTGTTTCCCATCCCAGTTCCTCCGTCTCCACAAAAATTGTCTTATCGATGAATTATATATATCACCAGAATTTTGATGGCACTTAAGACACACATTCAATCTATTATTATTTTTACTATTATTATATATGTTATAAATGTATTATTATAAATATTATTATTATCATGGTTATTAATTATTATTATTATTATTATTATTATTATTATTATTATTATTATCACTATTATCATCAAAGATGTATAAATTATCACCATTGACAGGTTTTTGGCCTGCAACAAGAGTGGAATTTCTTTCACATCTGAAGAAATTGACCTCTACTCAAAAAGCTGGATCAAGTCGTGCGACACAACTTGCAAACTTTTCGACCGTGTTAAAAGTATGCACCCCCACGAGACTAAGAAGACCCTGAGTTTAAATGAGGCAAGAAATTGCATAATCGCCATGAGTAAACCAATGGGTGAAGCTGTTCAACTTATTGAGAAGAATGTGAAGAAGATCAGTGATGTGAAAGAACAGTGCAAGATCCATGATGCCGACATCAGAACCTTCCAGGCCGATCTCAGGTTCAACGCCTTTGAACTGGAGGTGGTGGAGCTCGATTACCCAATGACTGTTTGTGCTCACGAAGACTGCAAGAAGTATGTACCGATTGGAAAGTCAAGGGAGATGAATACAGTTTATGAACAAATCTGCCATCATCACTGCTACCTTTCAGGAGTGCCAGTGGAAGTTACCAACAACGAACAACTTTATGGCTGTGCCGCCATGTCTGGTGGTAATTGAAAATTTTGTGAGCACAGCTACAGAGTTCACATGCATATTACCTACACTACTACCACAGTGGAGAGGGAATTCCTGTCAGATGATGCACAGCAGAAGATCATGCAGAAGTCCAACTTGAAAGCGCGAAAGGAAACTTTCATCGCAGAGCTGGAGGCAAGCATCAAGGAGCTTGAAGCTGAAAAGAAGTTCATTTATGAATGTGCCAGCTTTTTTGGTGTCTTCCTTAAGGAGAATGCCATGATTGCCTACAACGATTCCTTCGGCGAGTATCTTGACATGCTGATCAAGGAAGAAGAGGCTAAGGAGAAGCACATAAGAGACGACAAGAAGATCGCTCAGTTGAAGAATGACAAGATTACATATGAGCAGAAAAAGAAGATCATTGTGGAGAATATAAATTCCACCCCAGGAAGTAAAAGCCAAGGCCTTCCCATAGAGAAGATCTACGAAATGAGAAACAAGCTTTGTTCACTGAAGCACAATGGAAAGACCCTGCAGAAAGCTCTAGGTATGTTGCGGTGCAAATACTGTTGGAAAGATTTTTATTTTATCACTAATAGACTTATTCCACTGTCTTTCTCTGATTTCCCTCAAAGAATACTGGATCGGCGTTATATTCCCCGCGATAGGCCTTTTAGGGTCCGTGCACGGTTCGGCCAACCTTTTTTTTAAATTTTCTGTCCAATGTTGAGCAAACAGAAAGATATGAAATTGACATCTTTTTCGATTGATTCGTTTACAATGTTACAAGTGTCTAAGTTGCTTTTGCTTTAAAAGCACCCTTTTTATCGAAATTTTATAATATGACGGCGCCAAAGAATTTTTGCACTTAAAAATAATGGTAAAATCTCAAAAAATTGCCAAAATTCCAGGAGTCCTTGTTTCTTTTCTTGAATCCATAAATCTTATCTCTCCATAACAAAAATTACTCAATATCTTCTTTTTACTGTTTTATGCTATCTTTTTTCCAAAAAAAGATAAACAAAATTTGACTTCCGTTTTATCGTTTTTTGCTTTTTCGAAAGAAGAAACACAAAAAACGAAAAACGAAATTCGACTTCCGTTTTATCGTTTTTCCTTTTTTGTACAAACAAACACAAAAAAACGGAAAAACGAAAAATGACTTCCGTTTTATCGTTTTTCTTTTTATGTACGAGAAAACACAAAAACGGAAAAACAAAAATCGACTTCCGTTTTATCGTTTTTCCTTTTATCTACAAACAAACACATAAAACGGAAAGACAAAAATCGACTTCCCTTTTATCGTTTCTTGGTTTTTCAAAGAACAGAAACAAAAAACGGGAAAACGTAAGCCGACTTCCATTTTAACGTGTTTCGTTTTATGAACGACCAAACACCAAAAACGGTAAAATGATAATTGACTTCCCTTTTCGTTGCCACTTAGGGCAGCCGACAATGTTGCTGCGCATGCGTTACTTGAAACGAATGCCACTCTTACGGCTCAGAGTCCGCGATAGGTCTGTTCCGTAGGACGGGCTGATCCGTCAGCAAGAGAACGACAGGCCTCCTGGCAACCACCCGCTATAAGGCTAGCCCAATCGATTTTGAAACGCAAATTTCCCTCCGTAGATAAGCCTCTCCGAATATAAGCCCCTCCAAAAATAAGCCCCCTCAAAAAGGGCCTTTGAAAAATATAAGCCCCCGGGCTTATTTTTTCTACGATATTACACACTACCTGAATCTAATATTATGAAGGGAAGCTACAATCACCTCAGTAACCGCAGGTGTAACCACATTATGAATATCAACATAACGCCGTATGCCATTCGTAGCACAAAATCGCCTGACACTCCTTTCAGATAGTCCATTCACTGCTGGATGCTGTTGTCTTAAAAGATCAGCTACTTCTTTTGTGTTTTGCCTTGCTCTTCAACAAACTCCTTCACGTAGCGAGCAGTAACTACGTTTTCCATGCCCGCCATTTTTGAAGGACCAGCGAAAAAAGACGCATACCACGGTTATAAAAACTGCTGACCAACAACACCTAGACGAGTTTCCGAAAGGAACCACCAACCCCCACTCAAACCCCTCCCCGCCTCCCTCCTCGACCCCTCCCTGTGCCAGCCCTTTGTTCACTTAAACAGCCAGAAAAAACGAAAAAAAAAAAACAAACGAAAAATTAGGTTATATCCAGTTCTTTTTTACATTGATTGGTCGTACTTACAAAGAAAAACGATAGAACGGAAGTCAGTTTCCATTTGTATGTTTTTGTGTGTTTTAGTACATAAAAGGAAAAACGATAAAAAGGAAGTCATTTGTCGTTTTTCCGTTTTTTGTGTTTGTTCGTACAAAAACGAAAAAAGATAAAACGGAAGTCGATTTTTGTTTTTCCGTTTTTGTGTTTTCTCGTACATAAAAAGAAAAACGATAAAACGGAAGTTATTTTTCGTTTTTCCGTTTTTTGTGTTTGTTTGTACAAAAAAGGAAAAACGATAAAACGGAAGTCGAATTTCGTTTTTCGTTTTTTGTGTTTCTTCTTTCGAAAAAACAAAAAACGATAAAACGGAAGTCAAATTTTGTTTATCTTTTTTTGGAAAAAGATAGCATAAAACAGAAAAAAGAAGATATTGAGTAATTTTTGTTATGGAGAGATAAGATTTATGGATTCAAGAAAAGAAACAAGGACTCCTGGAATTTTGGCAATTTTTTGAGATTTTACCATTATTTTTAAGTGCAAAAATTCTTTGGCGCCGTCATATTATAAAATTTCGATAAAAAGGGTGCTTTTAAAGCAAAAGCAATTTAGACGCTTGTAACATTATAAACGAATTAATCGAAAAAGATGTCAATTTCATATCTTTCTGTTTGCTCAACATTGGACAGAAAATTTAAAAAAAGGGTTGGCCGAACCGTGCATGGACCGAACGCCTCACCCTCTCCGCGATGGAAAGTCCTGCCTACACCCCTGATTTGTTGCTTGAAAATTGTGATCTGATAGTCTTGTGCACTACAAACCATACGCAGACTGGCTTTTCTATTTAGCATTAAACGAAGAGACGCGTCGTGTTCCTGGAATTTACCCCAGGCTATATTTATTGAAAAAAAATGGAGCCATTTTTTCTTCAGTAGTTATCCGATGTACGTTTGTAATTAGAGCACCTTTGAAATCCGCTAGATGAATCAGCCTCGAATTGCATTAGAATGACACCAAGAAACTGATGCAAATGATTTGGCTTTCATATTACGTGATTAATATTCAGCTATAAGCGTGTGTGTTGTGAATGTTGCAAGCAATGATAATTTAATGCTAATTAATTCCTATTTGGCTTTTTGCTTTTTTCTATGACAACCTTATTGCAATTAGGTGTATATATTCTTTCCATTTTTCAAAGGCAAACAATACAATTGATAATAAAATGATTCTAATGAGAAGAAATTTTCTAAAGCCACCTGCAGAAAGTATGAGAAGAAGAGTGTAAAAATGTTGGAAAATTACCGACGTTATACGCATACATTTGAAGAAGTCGTTTATCTGCCTTCTCCAGCACATTAATGAAGTAATAAAGTCGTAATAAATCCAATTTAAAATATTAAAGGCGACGTCGGTCCTAATTTCATTTTAGGAGAACCAAAGTGTATGCCAAACCTGAGGAAAAGTCCTGGTGGAGAGCTGGCAAAGACTTGTTGAAGTGGCCTTTTGGGAGGAAGAATACAAGAAGCAACTACCGCATTTCTAACTTCTAAGACAAAAGGCTTAAATACTTGGATTTATGGCAGTAGAACCTTCTTTAAGGCAAATTTTAAAATGGAAAAAAGGGGGCCTCTAGACGTTTTGTTTAATGACTTTTAGGCTTGCACCAGGTTACCTAACATAGATTTAAAGCTAAATACACAGTCCGGAGTACCTTCGTTACGACGAACTTCATAAGAAGTTAATGCAAATAAACAAAATCTATACTAACATTTACCCTGGCTCCAGAGGTCCGTTCTCAAAATACCTAATATGAAATAAACCGTCCTTAAGGTTTGATAAGGCTCCGGAGTTATTTTTTTCTCTCGGCGCTTCGCGCCTCGATGACGCGGCTTCGCCGCGAACCATCAGTATCTATAAGAAAAAATATCGTCTGGAACCCAGGGTAACTAGCATTAGGCTCGTCTAATTTGAAATTTGTCGTTTGACCTTGGCCTCAGTCAGAATGTTTTCGTTCAACTTTTAGAACTACAGATAAACATTATCGCCAGCTAACGTTGGTATAAAACTGTTGAAATTGAAACTAATATCCTTTAAGATCGACAGTTGTCGATTTTTCCGACAATTTGAAATGCTTCTCTTTATTATTACTGACTTGGCGATATTATTAAACACCACTAATTAGTTCACAGGATTAGTTTTTTTCTTGCTTGACAAAACCTAAAACTGCTGTTTACTTCTCGTGTCATGTCTATAGTTATCCGCTGATGAATGATTAAAGGATTTAAAATTCATTAGAAACCTATAAGTTTCTACAAATTGCGTCAGAATTTCATTTAAGCATTTTCAACTGAGGCCAACATATCGATGCTCAAGTACTAGAAAATTTACATTTTACAGGCTATTGTAACTTAGACAAGTGATGTTTGCATTTTTCTTAAGGGTACAGGTTCACGCTAAAGCGCATGCTTAATTAAAATACTTTTTTCCAATTTGTTTTTAATTCTAGCGGTTAATAATCCAACTCACATGTATCTCAGCGATCTCAGAGTGTATTTCAAGCCAGAAGTGTATTTCAGAGTAAAACGAAGTAGCATGGGGGAGTACTAAAATCGCAGAAAAAATTAGTGGATTATGCCAACACTACCAACGTTGAATTTATAGTTGACCCGAAGGTTTTATTACATGGTTGATTAATTTACAGCTATTTGCAAATATTTAAGTTGATCAAGTGTAAATGACTGCCAGGGGAGTGTGCAGATTGTTTCTTTGACAACATTATGACATGATCATATTGTTTGCATAGACGATACAGCATGTCCTGGCAGAAAAACAGCATTTTGACGAATGAGCATACGCTCAACCGTAAACCTAGTCCCTTTAAGTTTCGTGTGTCCCTTGATTGTATCCAATGTTGGACCAACATTGAAACATTACAGTTGGAATACCGGTATCGGTGATTGGAAAAAAAAAATGAAAGCTATAGATTAAAAGGAGGTGGCTGTTAGAGTAAGACTTGTTAAATTTATCATAAATAACAAACTATTATACTGTTATTCATAAGGCTCATATGTAATAAAAGTAACTGAATGTAAGTGGATGTTTTGTTTTCGTTTAACCCCTTGTTCTGATCCAAATAATTAAGAATGCAGACGGTGTCGCAGTTTCGCGCGCTCTTTCCGTTTTGTAGCCAGCACCTTCCCGCTGATTGATCGTTTTCACTCACGTGGCCAGTATAAAAGTACCGCGAATTTCCTCGGAACTTGAAAACAAAGATTTAACACGAGAACGTATTATACCTCCTATTCTCAGACTTTTTGTGTTTTCTTTCTTTTTTATTTTTTTTGTAAAGGATTTTTTAAAGGTTTCTTTGTTTCTCATCGGACCGACCGACCGACCCAAAATCGGGAAATGAACTTGATGCTAAACGAAAAAAAGAAAAAGAAAGAAAGTGTGAGAGAGAGAGAGAGAGAGAGAGAGAGAGAGAGAGAGAGAGAGAGAGAGAGAGAGAGAGAGAGAGAGAGAGAGAGAGAGCCAGAAGAAAGGGAACTTTCGTGACGAAAATGGGGAACTTTGGTGACGGAAACAGGGAACTTTTCTGACTAAGGGAACTTTTGTGACGCCCATAGGGAACTTTAAGGACGTTCATAGGGAACTTTTGTGACGAGACTGGGGAACATTTGTGACATTAGGGAACTTTTGTGACGACATTGGGGAACTTTAGCGACTTGAATAGGGAATTTTCGTGACTTTAACTGGGGAACGTCGATGATGTTATCATTGTACTATGTATTTATATCTCGTACATCTTTCTTTTTAGCTCTGTTGCTTTTGTAAAGTACTTAAAACATATCAGGGTAGGCGCAAGACGAATATATATTATTATTATGTTCATTTCTGGAAGTTAATTTTCGGCAAAACATTACTTTCAGTACAATAGAAGCAACAGGTATTTTCCCTGTTGATTATCATCATTTCTCAGTTGTTGCTAAACACTGACGAGTCTCTTTTATTTAACAATCCAACATTTTATTTAACCAGGCGCTCATTATCAAACATCACTACATCAAATTTAAAAGGCTGTGCAGCCACTCAGTTCAACACAATAAGGCCTGTGCACTGTAACAGTATTAAAACATACAACGCTACCGTTTCATGATAACAGAACAGGCAAAAACAAGATGTATATTTATCATGACAACACACTATTAATTAATCAATATATTGCTAATTATCAAGAAGGGTATTAAATTTGAACTTTGCCTGATTCTATCAGGTGCATAAACATGGAGACAAGACAAACAATAAGCCACTACCAATCTATTAAAATTCAGCTTGATAGTGAGGCCTAGAGGACGCAAGCAAAAGCTATGAACAAACATGGTGATTTCATTTTATTTGTATCGGTCCTTTAGGCCGCGCTCTCAAGCTGAATTTTAACATATCCGACAAGTGGTCTATTAGTTCCGTTGTCCACTCAACAATAACTTGAATTAGTAACAGTACTTGGACTGAGTGAAGTACAATTCAGGGAGTAATCGCGGGAGTACATGTCATTTCAAAATTGGATGAGCGCAAAATGCGAGGCCGCGTTCAAAATATGAGCACGATTACTCCTTGACTAATTGTATGCCACGAAGTCCAATTACTAATTAATCGTATCTATAACAAATTTCGAAATTATAAATTTCTTGCGAGAACTTCTTTAAAATAGTCTGTAGCATTTTTCATAAGTCATGAGAAATCTAGGAAATACTGCGACGGAAGCCATTAGAGCGCGCGTAATTGACGTGCAAATCACGTGGGTATCCCATTACAGGCACCCAATTACGAAAAGTTCAAATTAGATACCTGTTATTGGATACCCACGTGATTACGCGCCGATTACATGACAAATAAGCGCGCAGAGAGCTAATCAAGATCAATGATATTGTTATAGATACCATTAGTTAGTATAAATCGTATGAGAAACGTGTACTTAATCTCCAGCAAATCTCAGGACGCTTGATATAATTCTTTTACGAACGCAAACAATGCTGTAACACTTTTACTCCGAAGGAAAAATTTAACAATGCATTACAACGAAACTAACTCCCCCAGAGGTGGGTACTCGGTTGAAGTTAAAGCTGTACAAGAGCACAGGATATATATCTAAATATATAGAAAATCTTGAGATAAAAAAGAGATCTTAAATACAAAATCTAACACTAACAATTTGATTGTAATCAACAAACAACTCTCATGTTGAGCTGTCTTAGGCGCTCTTAAAACGCATTTGTCTTATTTCACGCGATTAATAGTTGGTATGTTAATTTCCGCAATACAAAACAAGAGGTGATTTAGCATGTAAAATGCAGATCTAACACCTATGTTAAGACTGCAATAAACTGTGAAGTTTTTGAAAACAACTCTGATATTAGTTAAGTTGTTAAGACCGTCTATGACAGTCCAACATTAGTGTTGAGTTGCCTTAGACGCTCTTGAAACGTCTTTCGTATTTACACGATTCATTATTGTGTCTGAGGATGCTTTTTGTACTTGTCCCTATCCTCCATTATTGTTCTGAAAAATTTCTTTCTTCCTGGATCTTGAGATGGGTACAGATATCGTTATCGATGCTTTAAACATAGCTCTCAATATGTCAAGATCCGAAGATGAAAGACTGCAATAAACTGAGAAGTTTTTGAAAACAACTCTAATTAGAGAGCGTCTAAGACAACTCAACATTAATGTTGAGTTGTCTTAGGCGCTCTTAAAACACGCCTTTCGTATTTCACAGGATTAATTATTCCGGGCTGTCCAAGTAAGCTTTTTGCAATAGTCCCTTTCCTCCATTTTCGTCAATCCAGTTCCTGCCTCGTGGCATTCACTGACTAGTACTGCATGATAAACGTCACGCAAACGTCACGCCGAAGACGTCAATGCACTACACAGAAGTCCCACAGATCATAACTTTCTCTGCGGCATTTAGTTGAGTTCGTTGTAGTCTTGTTAATTTACACCTACTGTAAAAGCTCCATTAATCCCCCGGGGCTTAGTTAATAATGGGGAACTTATTAGAGAGGAGGGCGCAATAGAGAGAAGGAGGGGTTTATTTCAAATCTTAAACATACCGTTTTTGTCCCAGGTAGGTTTTTTTTTCCAAAGCTCAAACAACTGTAGTCTAAATTTATTACGTAATAACGAGTAGCAAACAGTGGTATGTGTTTGAGTGTATATTTCTGTAATAACAAACCAAATGGCTGCAGAAAAAAAAATGGCGAGGGGACATGTTAGATAGGGGCGCTTATTATAAAAGCCTACTTCCAAACAGCGGACTTATTAAAGAAGCGGGGTTAAACAGAGGGGGCTTTGCTAGAGCTTTTTTTACGGTATTGCACTATCTCAGGAGAGGAAAGTAAACCACATCGGTCGTTTATAATACGTGTTCTTTTTCTTTTTCAAAGCCCAATTACAAAATATAGTCTAGACAGAGTTGAACAAAACCATCGTCTCTATAGCTGAGTTTAAGTTATCTGAACAAGAACATTCTGTTATCACTTACTATGATTCAAAATAAAACGTGTATAGCAACCTTAAGACTAGGGCTATCACGATAAACAGATGATAGATTGTCGAGTGAGGCCAGCCTTTATTTACACAATTGTTTGACACATTTAGTAGCAGCGCGTTTAGGAGCGCCCCAATATCCTTACTAGTTTGGTCAGTGTTTTACAGTTATTCATCTGATTCATAACTCACGAGACTGAGATTTAAGCTGGCACCTTTTGTAGATTTCCTTTAAAAATATATACTTGTCTGCTGGGGGATGTGTAGGTCTTAGATTCATCGATCTTTGCGGAGTTGACAAAGCGACATGTTAAATATAGTGTGTGGGTCAGTTCGAAAATTAAGGAGTGCGCCAAGGTTAATTCATGATCTTCAATTTATTTTTCACAATTATAACAACACTTTCCCTAAAACAATATTACTGTAATCATCAGGCGACACAATGAGGCCTGAAGTGGAATTTTTCAGTCACCTGTCCATATACCTCTATATGCAAAGCACATCGAGTTTATAAACCACCTTTTTTCGGTACTGGTTCCTTTTTGTTGTAACCAACAAATCTGAAAATTAAACCACCCGTTGCTATTGCAGTATTGTACAGTTAGATAGTATCATTTATTCCTGCCTCTCCAAAAATTGCGGTGAAATGATCATTTGTATCATCTAGCAAATAGGGAACTTTAGTGACTTTTGCCATTTTCTGACATTGGTTCCTTCAAATCTTCATAAAAAAATAACGGATGGTGATTCTGTTGTCAAATTTGCTTTGTTATATTGCCAAATGATTGCTTTAATTGCTGTATGATTTTGAGCTCAATCAATGAAAATTAAATAGCGATTTTTATTGTCCGAACTTAGGAAACGAAAAAAGGGCATATTTCGAATTCTGAAACCTTTCATCGACATTAAAAGTCAAACACATACACGGCAGATTTTTAAAGCCGCAGATATCTCAGATTTAAAAGGTTGTGGTGATCGAGAGAATTGAGTGGCGCATAAATGGTAAGTCAATAGCTCCCTCTTGACCAACAAATTGGATTTAAAGCTTTTGAATTGGCTGATACCACGGCATAGGGCACTTTCGTGCCCTCTTAAGCACAAATAGTGATCTGTTTAAGTCAGGATTAGATGGTATTGGCGAACCTCTCGCATGCAGAAAGGTTAGATCATGACGCTTTGTTAGATGGCTTGTCAAAAGTTACCACACAAAAAGGCTTGATCTATCATCAAAAGAGGGAAACGTCAGAAAAGTGCCCTAATATTCTTCTAGAGAGAGAGAGAGAGAGAGAGAGAGAGAGAGAGAGAGAGAGAGAGAGAGAGAGAGAGAGAGAGAGAGAGAGAGAGAGAGAGAGAGAGCAAAGCCGGGGCATGGCCTTTAATAAACGTACGTTGCAAAAGATCAGTGTGTAATAATTATCCTGTCCCAAGCCTGGTTCCACAACATGCAGTCAGTTTTATTGGACTGAGGTTCTGAGGTTTTTGTGATATCTGGAACTGAATCATAATCAAGGCAAGCCATTGTTCAGTCTCAGCCGAGGCCAGTGATTCATGATTGTAGACATTGTTTCCTCGGTATGACGAACGATTTTTTTTACCTCGGTAATAGTAAAATGTATGGAAAATTACTTCGATATAACGAAAACTCGCTATAGCGAACAAATTTTGACAGTCCCTTGACACTTCGCTATACCTAGGTTCCACTTTAACGATAAACATTGTTCACACGGAACACAGTTTGACATTGCTCTTGGAAATCGCGCAACCTGCAGATAAGTCAGTTATCTAGCAAATAACTAACTAATCTGAAAGTTGCGCTGATTTCTAACCGTACCCCTTAGCCAATAAGACGACAGGATACAAAAATATAATGAACTAGACGAGAGGACTAGACAAAGACTAAGCCCAAAAAGATGGGGACCCTGTGGAAAGATTGCTCTGAATTGTGGGATATGTCTACTTCGTGTTTCCATTCAGCGGCCATTCAGCTGTTTTAGAAACTGGAGGTAAAAAGTTTTTAGAATCTTGAGGTGAACCCCACACTCAAAAAGCAATATATCGACGGGTGATCTGTTATTTGTCGTTATATGTAAGTTGCTGTTTAATCGTGAAAATGAAAATCGTCAATCAGTGATTCAAATGAGCACACGAGTAAGTCAGTTATGAACGGGACGATAGCAGGAGAGCGAGACGTTCAAGAGATTATTTCGAAATCAAGGGCAGAATTTGAGAGACGACGATGGATTCTTATTACCAATGTACCAGATAATGTTGACTTAGAGGTAGGTAAATCGATTTTAACGATAGTAAATAATTGTAGTCACCCTTCAGCCTGGAATCCAATATTCTGGATTTGGTTTGATCATAAGCTTTCCTTAAGTCCATTATTTTGCACTATATATCTCAAGGAAACCCTCGTTAATCTTGATCAAATCGCCAAAGTTTCATTGAACATTACGATGATTTCGATAGAGTTCTCTCCAGTACCCTTATCCACAAAAGTGCTTTGTATAGTAGAAGCTTCCAAATAGCTTTAATAGTGCTGTCTGCTTTTTGAATCGCCTTCTCCTCCACCAATGTACCAGGCAGCTGAAATGTACAATGTGATCTACCTTGGCCTGCCTTGAGAGCTGCGGTTGACGGGGATAGAGGAGAAGTCGATAGGGGAGGGGTGTCATGGACTGAGAGATAAAAAATTGGAGTCAAATTTGCTCACCATTGAGATGATGTTTTATAAACTAAAAAATGCCCTGCTACTTTGGAGCAAACACTAATAGACCTTGGTGAATATGAGGGAATGTGGACATGTTTGAGAGGGGGGCGGGGGGGGGGGGGGGTAGGTGGGTGATTAGGGGTTGCAATGCTGCATAACTTTGCCTCCCATGTGACTAGAAAATCTTGTTGTTGTTGTTGTTTTTTTTTCTCATAGAAATCATGTGCTGGGAAACCTGGATTACACGAGTTAACAGCACTGGGCTCCCTTTAAGTTTTCTTACAGCATAGCCTTCTATAGTCTGCACTAAACTGTAACAGGAATTATTTGTTACAGCATGTTATGACCCCCATGCATACTGCATCTCCTAGGGTGCTAACCATTAACTTTTTTGCACATAGGATTTGCGAGAAAATTTCCTCCACGGTTTTGATATCATTGATCTTAGAATTGAAAAGAATTCAGGTAAGTTTTATTGGTGCCAGAAGTAATGTGTTAGTTCACTATTCATGTATGGCTCTAGTTTTCGCTGTATAACTGAGGATGTGCCCAACTTTGGAATATGCTAGAGGTATAAACTTAGAAAAACGTGCAGATGACCCTTCACGTGGAACTGGTGTAGTTCAAATGGAATTAGTTTGATTTTTGTTGTCGCCTTGATCATTATGAATTTCCTTTTATGATCATGGGCAATTTGTTACATGATAAAGGAAAGTAAGAAACAAACTTTGGATAGGTTGACACCATATTAACCCATTCACTCCTTGGAGATTTTGCCGAAAAACGCGTTTTGAAGCTAGTCGAGTGGTTTTCTGGTCACTGTCGTGCTACATGTATAAAGAGCTAAAACTTACCACAAACCCGTTGACAGGTCGTGCACTTCACGGCCTTCTAATCCAGATGCAAAATATAAGCTTACAAAGTTCGGGCATGCGCAGAAAGCAAAATTTCGAGATAGTTTTTAGGTTTAAAAGTGACACAGCAGACTTGACTTTTACTTTTCACTTTCTCTCCTCCCCTCTTTTTTCCTCTTGCTGGGCATTTAGTTAGGCTTCATTTTGGTGGGAATAGTTTTTAGGAAAGCTTTTAGGATCTTAGGATTATGTGTAAGGAAAGGTAGGTGGGCAGTGGAACAAGATTTTCGTGGAAATTTTCAGGTCAATGTTACATGGCTTTTTGCCTTTTTCTCCGGTGTCCTTGACTGAATTGTGCTCATTCTGGTATGCTTTGAAAGATCTCTTCACTCTGCACAAGTTAGCGGACAAAGTTGCCCTTGACTGTTAAAACTGATTATGCCACAGGCGGTAGAAAGGATGTGGATCCACACGGGCGGTTACGGGCAGCTCAGGGGTGAATGGGTTAACCTTTAAAATTTCCTTTTGAACTATGTTACAACAGGATCACTTCCCAAAATTAAACATACCAAAGTCACATTTCCAAGTCACTGAGGCTGGAACCATTTAAAAGTGACTGCCAAGTTTAGTATTTTTGGAGGACACATGATATAATTTTGACTATTAATTTTGAGAGTTTCATGTCATATTCTTGCAGCCTTTGTTCTTCTTGAAACATCTGATCAAGCTCTCAGTGCCATAAACATTCTCAATGGACAAAGTTATCATGGATTCGTTGTTGGTGTGTGCCTTGCTCCCCCTAACAGCCTCCTCTTTGTTGGCAATCTACCATTTGAGTTCACAGAGGAGCAATTTCGGAACTTGATGAGCCCATTTGGACCAATAGAGAGGTTGTTGCTTGTACGCAGTATGTTCACTGGAGAAAGTAAAGGTTATGGCTTTGTAGACTACATCAACCGAGAGTCAGCAATGCAAGCGAAACAACAACTTATGAGTAAAGGTTCAAAGTATGTAGGTGGACGGATATTGAGAGTTGATTTTGCCGATGGTAATCTCCTGACATATGAAGACTTGCATTCAAAAACATTATTTGTGGACAGACTCCCTCGGGACTTTACCAATGCAGATATGTTGAGAGAATTGTTCAGTCAGAGTGGAACAGTTACATTTGCTCAGGTGTGTGTGACTCTATGTACAGGATTACTGTAGAGCCCAACATTTTAATTGACTTTGCCCATGAAGGCGTCATGTTTCAGAGTAGAAATGCATTATCTTGTACAATATCTGTACATAGATTGTTGATCTTCATCTGTTAAATTAATATGTTAGGTTGCAGTTAACAACCAAACAGGTGTGTCACGAGGATTTGCATTTGTTGATTATATGACGGCAGAAGAAGCAGAGAGAGGACAGAAGTCTCACAATGGTGCTCTGCTAGAGGATTCAAATATCCGTGTGGCTTATGGTACTCCAGGTAGAACTGGCGCAAGCATACTAGGTGGTCATCATGGCGCAAGTATGGTATGAACAAACATCTGAATCATGCATAGATTTTACTATCATGCTTGTGTTTCTCTCGGTTCATTCTAGAATGTGTCACATTGATCGAATACAATGCTGCTCATTTTAGTGTAACTGAACTGAACTGAACTATTATTAATTTTTATTGTGTGCATCTTCCAAAAAGGGGTAGAGTATAGCAAGATTCTTTTTTCATTCTACTGTAGGTTTTATGTTATTTTATTTTATTTTATTTCAACTGTTGGTACCTTTGGCAATGATTGGCATATAACGGGAACAGTGTGAAGTCAATTACCATGTGCCTGAAGCAGTCCTTGAAACTGATTTTCCATGCTTCAGGAATTACATGTACTATATGGCAAATGATTCAAAACAACATGTTGAAATAATTGGAAATGAGTGGGCCAGGGAACATTGCTGCATGGATACCTTCAAGTTTCTTTTATGTCTGTTTGATTTTAGGGAAGCCAAGGTCCTCGCCCAAGAGGTCCTTTTTCAGATGTGCCTCAAGGTGCTGATGTGATGGGTCCTAGAGGACCACCCCCTCTTATGGCACCACGTCCCCTCATGGGAGCAGAGCTGTGGCAGCAAATGCCGAGAGGCCCTTTTGGAAAATCACCCAGACCACTTATGAGACCTGGGGCTGCGGTAAGGGTCATTGTACAGTGGGGTAGTTCTATTAGCTTGATAAGCTTTTATTTGCCTCTAGCAACAGTTGTACCTACATTGCTTTTGTATATAAATTTATGAATGTATATTTAAGATTATGGCAGTATCAAATTCTAAAAAAATTATTTTATTTTTCTTTCAATGACTTGTGAATATAGCAGAAAGCGCCTACACACTTCTTGTAGTTATTGTCCACAGTTCTTGTCTCTTTTAGTAAAAAAGTAATGTTTGAAATTAAACTTATTATTTTGTTTGAGGCAAGAACTGTGGAAAGTAGAAAATTATGGTCAAGACGTCCCAAAATTTGGGACGTCTTGACCATAAGCATACTTCATTTAATGAAGTATGCTTTTCTCTCAGACCAGATGAGAATTAACGTGCAAAAGCACATAATTTGGTTGTAAATGTTTCAAAAGCAGGAAAATATACCTTTTACAGGTGAGAACTGTGGTGTAATGCAAATTAGTGGATAGTTCATGTGCAGACAGTGATTTTGTTTCTAAATAAACATGTACAGTGTATTTTTATTTGCAGGGTCCAAGGCCCATGATGGGTAGAGCAAGAGGGCCCTCCGCAGGTGGACCAAGGCACGCTCTGCTTGGTCATGGTCCCAGGCCCCTTCTGGGGAGGCCTGTGGGCCCCAGACCATTGATGAGACCTGCAGGTACAGTCAACCGTGTAAACTTTGTGACAACAAGTGCAGAGTCATTTTATTGTATCAAAGTACATTATTCTCATACCCATGGCTGTCATTAAGAGGTGGGGGCCAGGGATTTCCCCCAGCTACTATAAATGTGACCCCCAGCTACTTTTATTGGAAAATAGAAGAAAAATAGAACCGAAAGTAACCCCTAGCTGTTTAATTCCCCACCTACTTGTTGTTTTTACACAGCAAATTGGAATCTTGGTGACAATCCTGCATACCATCTATTGCCATCTATCATAAAAATTTCTTTTGATACATCTACCCTTAGGACAATTATGGTTTAAAATTTAGAATTTTTTCTTAGGCAATCATTTCCTTTATTTTCAAATTATATGGCAATATTGTTATTTTTATGTCACAATCAAGACTGCAGTCTACGAAGACAAATTCTAAGGGAGCTTAGTGTCCTGAACATGGAAATTCCAGGGTACCCAGGATATAGTTTTTATGAAAAAAACTGTGATTCCCTGAGATCTCCTGAGAGCAGAAACAAGGTGCAAAGGGGCCACCATGTCCTGACAATATACGTTTTTGTACAGGTCCTAGAGGCTTTGTTGGTATGGGTGTAGGAGGCCCCCCTGGCAGACCAATGGGACCAAGGGTTGCAGTAACCCAGCCACCACGACCATTAATGGACTTTGGAGATCAGACAGTGTTCTCCTCTCCTGAGCAGATGCAGGTATGTATACTAACTACAGTTGTGTTTTATACTTGCAAAAAGGCTGGAGGCCCTGCAACTTATACTTGTCCGTAAATGGTTTTCTCTTTGAGACTGCACAAGATTCCTGCCTCTCCTACCCTTTTCAAAATTGCAAGGATTCCAAGATCCTTATTTTTGTAAGGATTTTGTGTTTGAGGTACATTTAAGTTATAGGTGTGTGGAAGGGTTTTGAAACAAAATTGTGAGTGTCTCAATCTTTGTGCAACTGTGGATATTGCTCACCTGAAATTGCTTCTCAGTGTTATAACTGTGCTTTCTTTAATAAATCCTCTACTGTATATTTTTCAAAACAACGCCTTTTTTCTCTTTTATTAGGCAGTTCCAGCTGTTGCCGAACCTCCTCAGCAGTATGCAGGTGATTCACTACCCACCTTGATGGGTGAAACAGTCAATTCCTTCCCTCTGGCATCCGATCCAGCAGCATTTGGTCAGACAGTTCAAACAGCCATTGCTCAGCCACAGGAAGCATTTGTGCAACCAGCTCCACAACAGGGAATGATGGTTCCTTCTCAACCTCAACCTGGTACTAGACCAGCTGTCCCTCAAATGGTGGGTCTGGCAAAATTGTAGTTAATTCTTTCAGTCCAAGAGATAGAGAGATAGATGGTGGGGACAGGGAGAGTAGTAACAAGGTAAAAAGGACAATTGCTTTCCCAACACTTTTGACCATGATTGTACAGCCCTTCAATTTAGAAGTAATTTTGTGTTGTTATAACTACTATTTATTTGGCATGTAGTTGTAACTTTCAAGGCTGTGGACAAAGTTTTGAAGGATGAAAAATTCTAAACAGAACTTTTCACATGCTGCCATATGTTTTGTTTACATTTCTAAATTTTGAGTCCTAAGGTGTGACCATTGACAAAACCTCTTCAGCTATAATTTTAAATCATTGATAAAATAGACATTATTTTTGTAAAAGGATGTTTGTCTTTCTCTTGAAAACCAGGTTCAAGTGCAACCAATTCCTGGTACACCACCTGTTGCCACTGGTACCTTGCCCACAGCAACTCAGACTCAAATGGCTGTGGTTCCTCAAGCTCAGCCATCAGTCCTGATGCCTACTCAACAACACGTCCCAAATAATCAAGTACTTTATGCTGCACCTGGCGCAATACCGGTACAGGGTGTGGTCCCTCAAGTGGTAGCACAGAATCCACTTCAGTACCAGCCTGGCATGGTAGCAACAACTCCTGGTGTTCCTGTTGCTGGACAAGTGGATGTTAATACAGCTTCATCGTATGGTGTACCTACAGTACAACCAGTTGTAAGTGTTGCTTACAGATGGCCTTTCCTTGAATTCAGCACTGACATTATTATCCCTATGTCATTGATAGTTGCGCTAGTTTGATGCAGATCTATCGATGGTTTGGGTTGTGGTGTTACTCAATGCAGATTAAGTCACGTCTTTTTTCCTATTACAAAATATTCTAATCAGAAGACAATTCTTGCAAACTGCCCACCTATCCTATATGGTACACTGATATAAATCTTTTCCTTGTAGGCTCAGGGAGACCCATCTGCTAATGTAACAGTCAGCTCTGGGTATGTTGTGATCTCGGCAGACTCAACCCAACAAAGTGGATTCTACACACCACAGGATACCCAGTCTTACCCTGTGGTAATAATAATTATGCATTATCATTTTTTGGCATTTTATACTGTCAAAATAGTAGCTTAAATATATGATGAAAACATGGTCCTACATGTAATAAGCAAAAATTACAAACAAATTACATTTTTGTGGTAATTCTCAGGAAAGGACTGTAAATACTATTACATATTTATGTTCTTTTATTTTCATACTAATTTGCAGTAATGGAAACGTTTTGTTTATGAGGGTATTAACTAAGCACAATCATTAATAATTTTTATACTTGAAATTCGGGGTGACCTCCAAATATGACATGCCTGATTCTCAGTTTTGTTGTAGATGTTGATAATAACTTTCTTTTCAGGTGGAATTTTGAAGTAAATAATGTATATGCGTATATTGTTGTTTTCAGCCCCAATTTACTTTGGCAGGACAGACTGCTGTACAACAGCCATTAGTCCAGATACCTGCCAGTGTCCCTTCAGGAACTGTACTGCAGGCTCAAGCACCATCCTCACAGCCTTCTTCTGTTCCCATGGTAACACCACAAACTCAACAATACCAGTGGTACCAACAAGTCACCCCTGTTGTCAGTAATCCAGCAGTGTCCACTCCACAGCTGCTTCAAAACACCTCTTTTCAAGGTAGACAACAGCTCACCAAAATCATGCATGTACTAAAGTTTTGCTGTACTGTTATAGGCTGAGTTTTAACTTTGGAAAAAAGGGAGTTCTCGAGACCTCAGAAGTGCTTCCTTATGCCTCCTGCCTTAACCCAGCATATTACTAACACTCCAACCCTATTATATAATTTTTTTAAATTGGGCATAGATGATAGTGATTAAAATGGTTTGGAGAATGATTAGCAATCCTCGTGGCTTTTCTTCTTACAAGAGAAAGCTATAAGAAGCTCTAGCTTTGTGAGCCATCTATGGCTTGTGAAAAGAGAAAGTTATTTAAGCTCTTGCTTTCTCAGCCATCAGCTATCTTTGGTTTGTCTAGCCTGCAAGCAAGCTCTTCTGGGCACTCTGTTGGCTGGGCGGGAAAAGGAAGGAGAGCTTGCAACTATGTCTCTAGAATTTGAATATCTGCATTGAAAAAGTTGATTCAAAATGCTGATTGGCAGAGATGACATTAGTAATGACATCAGTACCCTTGGCTTGTGTTTGTCAATGTTCGTTTACATTCTTGCTTGTTTCTACTTCATGCTGATTGGCGGAGATCTGACAGCTCAGTTGACGGAGAGCCACAGGGAAATGGAATTCAAATTTCAGAGACAGTTACAAGCTCTCCTTCCTTTTCTTGCCCCGCCGCCAGAACACCCCAGAGAGCTTGCTTGGTTGTCATCAGCAGACTCAAAAGTTCAAACTACATCTCATCTAAGGTCCGAAGAAATTATTAAGCATACTTACTAATACTAAAAAATATAACATTATTTGTTACCTCTTTAGGAGGGACCCAGTGGCCTCAAGGGGAGCTAGTGGCCGCACCACAACCTTTGATGACTGTCCAACCAGGCACTGTTTATGGACAGTACCCACAACAGACTCCACAGTATCAGACACAGCAACCACAGCAGACAGCAGCAGTGCCGGCAGCTGAGACAGTGGTTTATTATCAACAGCCACAGGTATAGATACGGATGTTATTGCATCTCTTGGGAAATATGCAAGATTTTTTGTGATTTCATGTGGATTTTCCTGTGCATTACCATAGTCACTGATTCTGAGCTAAGCCAAGTTTTTTCTTCAAGGATTAATAAAAATGTAAAAAAAGGATGAGGCCAAAATTCAGCCATCTTGCTTAAACAAGCGTGGTCAATTAAGTGGGAAATCTGCAGTGGCCAATCAGAGTGTAGGATTTACTTCACTTCATAAATGTGTATTCTATTTACAGTGTGGAACACATAATGGAGTGGGGCTCCAATTTAATTGTGTTCTTACAGATAACCCACCCAACCCAGGAGAGGTTGGCATCACAACCAGGGTCTACGTACCGCGTCCCCTACTCTTTTCAAACAGCGGTGTGGGTTCTTTTACATCCCACAAGAACCAGATAAGTGAAAGTGCTGTGAGATGGGACCTACAGTTTTTCGTCCTTATCTGTAAAGACTAGAAAGTCTAAGTGTTTGCAGATGTCATTGCAAAGGCAGCTTTTTCTCCTCAGTTGTTTTTCAGACCCTGAGTGTTGGTCTGGCCGGGGTTTAAACCCAGGATCTCCCACTCAGCAGTCCGACGCTCTCCCAACTGAGCTAACCAGCTAACTGATTGTAATCATCTATTCCGTATTCAACAGATGCAACCACAACAACAGCAGCAACAGCAGCCAGGTGTGATACCCAATCTGATGGATACTGCACCAGGAGCTCCACAGCCAGGGTTCCCTTCTGTTTCCCTAGCAACAGGAGTCCCTACTAATACGCTCCCTATGTTCCCTAATGCCAGTGTAGCACCTCAACATTCTGCCCCTCCAGTGGTGTACAATAGTGCACAAACATCACAGCTGGTGAGTAAAAGAAGGCAGAATTTTCCAGTACTCAGATTGGCAACTGCGCTGGATTGTTCCAGTATTATTCCAAACATTTAAGGATGGTAGCAAAGCAGAAGGCCAGGGGCTCTTTTCTCGAAAGTACTGGTAGTAACTTTTTATGCCCGTAGACGCAAAACCCTTTCAATTTTTAATAGTAGCAAAAGAAAAAAAAAGTATTGATTTCGTCTTGTAAAATTTTACGAAATAAATAGTAACGTGCAAACATTCTGCCAAAATGGTTTTACTTACATAGGATTTCGTCCACAGATTTGAAAGTAAGGCCTCTCCACAACCTAGAAAGGATATCCTCTCTGGCCATAACGTTGCCCAGGAGTGAAAAGGTTGAAGGAAAGCTAATGAGCTCTAAAATGTCTGGATTTATCCTAAAATCCAAACACTAAAATGTGATTTGCTAACTTAGAATTTCATGACGTGAATTCCAATGTCAATTGCTTTTTAAATCTTTAATGCAAACATCACACTTACTTAATACGGAGCTAGAAACGTTTGGGAGGTTTTGGAAAACGGGCTCCTGATGAAAAGCAGCTTAGAGACGTCCTTCAAGGAATTTCAGCAATATTTTCCTTAATTTTAAAGCTGATAATGCAAAAATAATGAACATCTGATGCTTTACAAAGGTTGCCGGACCAGGTGGACCTCCACAGCTGAGTCAGAAGAGAGCTGCTGATGGAGATCCTGGACAGCAAGGACCAGCCAGCTTCTATGATGCTAACAAACGACTGCGATTCTAGGAGTGGTGACACTGAATAATAATTCTTCATATAAGCCATTTCCATAATGTATTTTCTTGTCATGTCATGTATTGAGCCATAGGTCATGATAATAGCCATATTTTAAAGTCATACGTAATACTGATAAGCCCTTACAAGTTAATTCGTCAAGTACTTGGATACCTCTGTAACCAGAAACTAAGGATCCTAGCCGCATGTTCTCTTAATGAACTATTGCTTGGTCATCTCTCCATTACCCTTGAATCTCATATTCTAATACAAATATACCGTAAAATTCCGAAAATAAGCCCCTCCATGTATAAGCCCCTCCAAATGTAAGCCCCCCAAACCGGTAACGCAAAAAACCCTCTGTTAAATCGCCCCTACAAATATAAGCCCCTCCGGGGGCTTGCACTTGGAAAATTGTCCTCAAATACAAAGTAAAACAAAGCAAAAACGGTAAATTTACTTCCAACTATAAGGCTAGCCCAATCGATTTTGAAACGCATATTTCCCTCCGTAGATAAGCCCCTCAGAATATAAGCCCCTCCAAAAAGAAGCCCCTCAAAAAAGGCCTTTGAAAAATTTTAGCCCCGGGGCTTATTTTCGGTAATTTACGGTATTCCCTTTTCTATTTCTCACGGAATTAATACGTTTTTGTAAGCATTAGTGGATAAAAACCAAGAGACTCATCAACTTTTAGGGTGTTCACTTCGGCTAAAGTATCTTTATTTGTTATAACCACATCATAACAAGTTTAATACGACACTAACCACTACTGAATCTTCAAAGTTACGAAGTCATTAACCTCTCAAGCTCATGGATACTTAATGAAGAGAAAACAAACGAAATCAAACGGTGTGCGAAATTTTGCTTAAATTTCCTTTAAGACTTATTGATCATTTGACAAGTTGTGTTAAACACAGGACTCAATGTTTTATCTGGTAAACATAATATTATGCTCCAAAGTCGGTTTTTAAAAAAATTGCGCCGCGACTGTGGCTGTACTGCATCAAACAGGAGAAAGAATGTTTCTTTTGTTTTCTCCTCGTGAATTACTGATGGTTCAGTGAATACTACATATACTGTAAGAAAGCTGACTGCTTTTAGTTAGTTGCTTGTCTAAATACTGGTTGAATTAAACAGCAACTAGTCAGTCGTATCAGACAGATAAAGTCTTATTAGAGCGGTTTTCCAGTGTTGGAAGTCGTGTTACGTGTTGTTTGTTTTTGCTCTATTACACTTGTCCAGTCGCCTTAACATTTTGCGCCACTCTTACTAAGGTTTAGAGACGGCTTCTTGAACTTGATCCAGGTTCTATCGGTACACTTAATTAAATCCAAGCAGTGGGTTATTAAGAGAGATTTCTCTGGATGTACAACACTTTTACATATCAAAACCGCTCTAATACCTAGCATTCAATGCTAAAATGATATTGCCCCTACTTAAATGATTCATTTACTCTTAGGCTAAGTGCCGTTTTATTCGTGTTTTAAATTTTATTTCTCATTGTACCGAACTGATTATCATTCTGATTATCATTCATTGCCATACCACGCAGCAAAGAAAAATAGATGAACCACGACGGTAAGCAGTTAATAACGAAAAATGTGCTTGAAATAAGAGGGATAACATTATTTGTGTACTGAGAAAAAGCTTCATGGAGTTGTTACCGTCAATGCCCCCCACCGATTATGAGGTTATGTTAACATGTTACAACTTAATGTAGAACCATTACCATTAGCCTGCGAAAACATCCATTTCTCCTCGCTCTTCGCCACTGGGGACGTTTCGCGTGGAGAAACGTCTGCGACTCAGCGACAGAAATTGCATACTGATGCCGTAAAATCTGTCCGAAATCCGGTCAGAAGCGCTGATTGGTCGACGGAGTAGTTACATTGTTTTAGCTATTGTTTAAGAATGACAGATATAATACAAAAGGCCACAAAGGTCAAATGTAAACGCGAAGAATCTCTAACAAAGCAGGCAATATTTGTAGAATATAGTGTTCTCTAGAAGAAGCATTTGAGTTTTGCTGGAGCTCGTTGGCACATGAACACAACACTTTACCAAAATCGGCCAGAAGACACGTAGAATTCAGAAAATTGGACAAAATTATATTTGGAACCCCATGACTACCGGATTTATTATGTAAACATTGATTTGCGTCATTAGTATGGAATTTCTGCCCCTGAGTCGCTGACGTTCCTCCTGGCGAAACGTCCCCAGCAGCGAGGAGCGAGGAGAAACGGATGTTTTCGCAGGCTACATTACCATGATAATTCAAGTAACAATTAAGAGCTCGGTTCAATTACTGTCCCATGTGATTGGCTGAAAAATCTCACGCCACTTCCTCAACCAATCAGAAGTAAGGCAAAACCAACCGCGACTTTGTCCCGCATCCGCCTTCCCGCACTTGATACCGGTTATGTATTTTCCCACCCATGGCATAGGCTGAATGCACTTTCCTTAGTTTTGATTGGTCATTGGATTGGCGTTTGTTGTGAATGGTTGTAGTTTTACAACACGTGATTGAAGCCACGTAGTTATATACCCACTATATGTTTTACAAAGAACACGACCTCTAGTAGCAGGATGGATAGTGCTATTTGTGTACTATCTTTTTCGTTGTAATGTAATGTGACCATTATATGACGGTTAACATTTTACTTGTTTAACTAAAAAGGGAAATTTTCATGAGATCATAGTCATAGACCATGCAAGTGTGTAGCAGTAATCATGTAATACCCATGCCAAATAAACAAATTAACCTTCGTCCGGATGCCAATTCTCTGACAACAAGAGAAATTAACATATTTACGCCCAAGTACATCGGAATACACGAAAAATAAGACCAGAGACATGTAATTTTTAGTAATCAACTCTTTCAAACACGGGCGCCACTTGAACCAGCCTTAATTGTCCGTGTTAGGGAAATGTCGGCTTCTTGGAGTCAAAGACAGGAACTGAATAACGCCGGAGCCTAAGGCGAGGTTTTTGCTAAAGGGAGATGGCTCCAGGGGTTAGCTAACTGTATACCTTGTCCAGCCAAACGAGATGTCACTGATTCATTGATTGTTCCTTACGAAAAAAATCGTGGGATAATGATGAGGGTTAACAAGGGCTGGACATTACGAAACGGTAAAAGTCACGATTCGGGGGGGTTTTGACGATACATAAAAAAAACTTATCGTAGAGTTCATGATATACTTTATTTCATTAATGTCTTTTTAAAAGGTTTATACAAATCCTTGAAAGAGAACATCCCGCCAATATTTCTCTCTCCTGAAATTACGCCTCAGAAAAGCCTTTCAACAATACAATCTCAGCGCTTAGGAAATTCTTAGTATTTCTATATTGCCTGTTTCTTACAAGTCCCCCACATCTGCCTATGAGCTCATTTTGTGGGTTGCTCATGTTAGTTTATTGAGCACGTCATTTCCACGACATTAAGTAATTTTTATGGAGGGAAACCAAGTATTTTTTTATAACATCAGTAATAAATCACAATATAGCATTAGCACTTAATGCAAGTAACAGTTGAAAGGTAGGTGATGGAGACCTTCATGAACCGACAACTTGAAAGTTTACATGGGAGAATGCACCATAGCTTCCCACAAATGAGTATTCTCCTCGCGATCATGTTCGTGGATAAACTTGCTGTAGTGCTGATGGTGACAAGTAATTAGGGTCCAATCTGGCATTAACGACCAAATCGGGTTGAAAAAGTTTAACAATATCTATTACAAAAAGACTGAAGGCCAGTTTCTATTACCCAGCTTTTATCCTGCAACGTCTACCATCTCCCAACGGAAAAAGCTTTCCTTGCAAATTTCTAGCCTTATGTGGCTCTGCATATTGATATCCAAACCTTGTCGCCTTCTGCCATTGACACCGCCTTCCTTGATGTGAAAACCGTCGAACCTTGTATGTCCACATCGTGTTTGATCAAAGAACCACGATACATGTTCTGCTTAGTTCCCCGCCACCCAACCCCCCCCCCCCCCCCCCCCGATCTGGGTTGGAAAGATCCATCATCATTTTCCTGGGGTCTTTCTACCCCCACCTCCCTCCAATTGCATCCGAAATATTAGCGATTTTCTAAGAATTTTTGCAAATTTTCAAGCGTGCGTAACAAGGGCACGTGCACAGACGCCCCAACATTACAATAGAATTACGAAAAATAAAGAAAATAATATAACGAGCTGTCAGCGGGTGTGAGGTCTGGAACCGAGAATTTTACAGGGGTTCATTAGACAGCAAATGAAAATTTGAAAACTCACCGAAGATCCGATAGCCAGGCATAGTAATCATTCCTTTCGTAATTCTAATTGAATGTGAGGGTCCCTGAAAAGCTTAACTTGAAACATGCCCCATTGAGGCAATTTAGGTACATCGATTCTTTGGTCTTTCTTATCATCTCCCGCGACCCTTATTTGGTTCCTTAGGTCTTTGTCACGTGTCATTTCCCTGCTATTAGAGGTTCCCTGGTGTTCGAGGTGCTGGGGAGCATCGGAGATGCCCCCCACCCGCCGGGAGGGAAACACCAGGGAAAAGAAGCCTCTGCTAGCAGGAAAACTTGGATAAGACTGAATAACCAAATCTGTCGGTTACTACCCGTCCAACCCATTTTGACGTACCATTCTGGAATACTTGTCACAAACCCCTCGAAATTCTCTATTTTCATCGGCCTATGTAAACACCTCTGCTACTGTATTTAGAGCTAGGGACATCGGGGCATTTGTCTATTGTTTCGTTAGCTTATTTAACAATCCTTTCTGAGAGCTTCGTAGTTGTAGCCTGTGTGGCAGGTGCCAATTGGATCTTT
The DNA here is from genome assembly GCA_964035705.1 of Porites rus. Taxonomy (NCBI): domain Eukaryota; kingdom Metazoa; phylum Cnidaria; class Anthozoa; order Scleractinia; family Poritidae; genus Porites; species Porites rus. The sequence goes on along the minus strand of OZ038003.1, from coordinate 1,968,873 downwards.
TTTAGATTTTAATTATCGTGCGCTCTCGAAATTTTTCCCTAAAAAACCCTGCCTGCTACGCAGGCTATGAAGTTGGAGGCAGTAAAACCTTCGAAGGGGTTGTTCTGAAGTCAGATCAAGTTGTTGTTATCGATTTTTGAAAGGTTTGTTTTCTCTGAGCCTAACTTGAACCTAAGTAAACTGTGACCTAAATGTATGAATGGCTGGGGGCGAAAGCTTCCCAAGACTGCTTGTTCCGCGTAAGAGTGGGTACGATGTAGGTTGCTTTGTTCCTTTGGTTCATTGCTTATCAGAGATTACTTCCAGCATTGGTTAGATCACTGAGTCCTTCTTTTCGTCTTCACAGTTAAGCTTAAAAATTCATTTCTTTTTCATTTATTTCAGTGACAAGTATTGGATGCTGGCGTGAAGGATGGGTATTTTTTTTTTTTTTTTTTTTTGCTCTTTTTCTTTTTTGCAGTTTCTTCAATAAAACTCTAACATGAACAGGAAATATTAAGTGTCATTTTCTGTGTACCCATCGTTGGCTTTTGATCGTATTCTCGAAGTATGAGAGATACTAACTAGTCCTTCATTAGCCCTTACATTGTAGGCCTTTTTCAGTCGGGTCGGGTCCAGTGTAAATTGTGGCGACGCTGGGTTAAGCATAGTCTGCTACACAGCCGTTTTTAGTGTCGTCACGCAACGCTCCTCCTCCTCCTCCTCCTCCTTAGTGGGGAGGAGCGTTGCGTGACGACTCTAAAAACGGCTGTGTAGCAGACTAGGTTAAGCAAGGAGCATCATGGGAGCACGAATTTGAATTTATAAAAGAAATGCTTGGATACTCACCTGGGTGCAACAAAGACAACCGTGTTCCAAGTGCTTTGTCACATAAACTTGAGAAAGGAAAAATACGGTGTCGCAGACGTGATTTGCACCCAAGCAAAAAGGGCCTGATATACGCAAGCATGGGCACTGGCAGGGTAGGCGCGTGATCGAACCAGAAAGACGGACGAAACTACAGGCCTGGCGAAAGAGTTTAGCTATGCCAACCATTACCACTGTGGAAACTATTTTGTTGACTTTGAGGCGATTGCGTACACAATTTCTGTTTGTCAATGTCCCTTTTTTCTTCAATCCTCCGGTCAATAGTTTCTTATAGAGCAAATAATCCTAAACCCACATCAGATTTTATTGGCCAAGATGACGAAGTTGCGGGGAAGCGTCATTGGGTTTCAGTAATTTTGCTAAACTGAAAAACAGCTTCACTGTTTGCCTTGCGACAGAAGGTAACGCGCGCATTTTACGCGCAGCGCCGTTTTCTACCCTCCATCTGGCAAGTCAGTACCCTCTCAAGATAGCAGGTAACTAGGGAAGTTCGTTCTATAGCCTGCATGACATATCCAATTTCGAAATGCGGGATGTAATCTTGTAAAGTAGTTCTATCTTTTGAGTCTGTGGACGAAATCCTGTAGTGTGACCATTCAATTGAAAGCTACTGAGTAGCACTCTCCTGTGGTACTGTTTATTATACTGTACAGGGTGGTTTAAACTTTAAGTCCATGGATGAAATCCTAAAGTGTGACAATTCAAATGAAAGCTACTGAGCTGTACTTTTCGGTAGTACTGTTTTTTCGTGATTTACAAGCAGGTAGTTTCGAAAGGTAGTTCTAACTTATGAGTCTGTAGACGAAATCATATGGTGTGACCATTCAAATGAAAGCTACTGAGCAGTACTTTCCTGCGTCACTGTTTATTATACCAGTAGACGGAGGTTTTTAAAAGTTTGTGAACCGAGTCCTTTAGTGTCAGTGGCCATATATAAACCATTTTTTAACAATATAATAAAGGTCCACCAAGACACTGATGGACATCCGTGCAATCGAAAATCTTTTTTTTTGTTTTGTTTTGTTTTTTTTTTGCAAAAGATCTAGAGGCCCTGTAAACTTATTGCGGTGAAACTTTATCATAAATATACTTGCTCATCTTCGGTTATGTTGATCTTGCTAGTATTTTGTGGACATCAGAATGCGGTAAAAAATATACGAAAAATTTTATTCCGTGTTTTCTCATTATTTAACATGGCGGACCGTGATTCGCTGTGAATGTGAAAGCGTGTTCTGATTGGCCGGTGTGGTTAAGAAGGTTTGTGTCAACAATCTATTTGAAAAAGCTAAAGAGATATCATGGATATTGGACTTTTAGTTTGTTCTTTCAATTTATTTCTTTCCTGTGAATCGTGACCACTTTTCGGTTGATAAAACACGCCCTTAAAAATCACTTCCAAGGTCAATGAAAGCTTAGGCAAGAATTAATGTTCTAACACGCCTTTTCAGTCGGGGAAAGAAATGATATAAAGCCTCTTAGAAATACTTAAAGTAAGGAAATGATTTGTCGGTATTTAACGGTGTAGCATTTGGCATGATTCCTGAAGTAACCTTTGACTTTTGGGTCCGTAAAGGGAGTTAAGGTACTGAATAATCTATTTACACAAGCGTAATAAATGACGTGGTTTAATCACGACATGTACAAATCATTCTGACTAGCTTTTAGGGAAAAAAAAACGAGAAACAAGATAAGGGAACTTGTGGAAAGACATTTTTTAAAAGCTGGGCCTAATGAAAGCAAATTAACAGTTAATTTTGGAAAAAAAAGCAAATAGGCGAGCTATTAATATGTTCAGTTCAGTTAAGGTTCACCAATCAAATGTGGCTTCATGCATGTACTTTGCTCTCTTTTTTTAATTGTCATTTCAGCTGATACCTTGGGGCTAATTTTAAGGGCTAATTGTCGCTTGAAAACAACGCTCTTTTGTGATGTGCAAATGATGTGCTCCTTATTCACGGCTGAGGACAAAGACAAAGTAATCTCAGACTTTTGAAAGTGTTGTTTGCAAGTACATTTGCTAGACGGTCATTAAAAAGTGATTATATTATCGAGAGTATGACGTCTCCAGGGAATTTAAAGTAATGAAGAGTTAGTTCAAAGCGATATCATTACACACTGATTGTTGACATTAAACAAACAACACGTTTTGGATTCCTTTTATGCTGATATTTCAGGAGACGTGGATTTTGAAACGGAATTTACACCAAAGATCTCACTAGGGGGACGATGGCGAAGTCAACGACAGCTGCGATCAGCTTTACATTATTTTGACAGAAGAATTGAAGGAAAAGGATAGTCAACAGAAGGTCAGTGAAGGTATACTGCACGATACTGCAAGATACAACTGTACAAGACTTTTGTCAGTTGTAGTGTTGCGACAGGATTACAGAACACGTTGTTCAACAGTTTTCAAGTTTTCAGATCATGTTTTAAGAAAACCCATGTCTCTGCCCTGCCTTCACCAAGCTGTTTCTACAGCCAGACTGCATCAGATTCGTTTGTTGCTAGACATTGGTGTAAAGCCAACATTAGTGGACAATCAGGGTCGTACGCCGCTCATGACGGCAGCTTGTATGACAAAAGAGACGATTGCGCTACGGATATCGCGCTTGCTGTTGAGTCGCGGTGCGCTTACGGAGTGCGTGGATAGCCAGGGTAGAACGGCGTTGTCTTACGCGTGTGAAAATGGACACTGTAAACTGGTTAAGCTGCTCATAGACGATGATTACGATATCAACATGCCGGACAAAGAGGGCAATACGCCTCTTATGTACGCCGCCATATCGGGTAATGTGGCCACTCTGCGTGAGATATTATGCGTGGTACTGAAATACAGACTTAGCGTGGATTTGAGAAATAAGAAAGGCTTCTCTGCTTATCTGTTAGCTGCGAAAATGGCACACAGCGAATGTGCCAGGGTTTTAAAGACGGAAGGGAATGCCTCCGATTGCGTCCGTGACACGGAGTATTTCTTGAGTGACAAGGAATGGGCAAAAAGAATGAAAAGAAATCTTAACAGAGACAAGAACAGCAAAACGGTTCAAAAGATAGACAGCCGGACTCGTCCAAACACGTCATTTGAACTGCGTCGCAGTAACAAACTTGCTGAAGGTTCTCGCAACCCTCGGGCAATATCCCGACTTACCACCCGCAGTGAGACCGCGGTGATGGTAAGGAGGAGCGGATTGGTAAACACTTGGTTACCCTGTTCAGAAGAACATTCGGAAAATGAACAAACATCACGCGTCACTAGCTCTTCCTCGGTATCTTCCAGCAGCCGACAAAGCACTATTCCAAGGGTGGTTCGAACCTTAACACCCGACTTACACGCCATATTTAGTCAGTATGTTCTCATTGACAACAGGCCAGCGGTTACTGTGGCAGACCGCAGGATGCCCTATGCTACCAAACACGAAGAGTCGCGAGTGCCGTCTAAACCCGCGTCAAGAAATTCTCGAATGAGTGTTTCGATAAAGAAAAAAGTATCTATCCTCAGATAACGAGACCAGTTCTTCCAGATAAATGTCTTCGATCCTTTAGGCCAGCGCCAAGGATTGAGACGTCCCGATCCATTGCGCTGAGCGAAAAGACACTCCGTCTTGGGACGAGAATGGCAACAGAAAATCATCACTTCGTTTTCCAGTTATCTATAGAACGCTTCAACATACGTTTTGACTACTCTCGCTCCAGAACCGGTCTTTCCTTTTTGACACGTGATTGTTCTCTTCAAATGAAGCTGAGGAGTTCTGTGATCCTGCGCTCAATCTCGTCACCAGGTATTACGGCTCTTCTGGTCATGCGCAGAAGAGAAAGTCTGGAATTGAGAATATTTGACTGGGTACAGTGTCTGTGAACAAGGTGTACAGTGCATGGCTTATGTTATTGAAAGTGTGTGCGTGTGTAAATACTGATTTGAACAACAAAGTGCGGTCTTGGCGTGATGTGGAATATTTTTAACAGACTTTTCTTAAAATAAATTGCCAAAAAAGAATATACACGTCAATGATTGATTCTTCATAATTGCATTTTTTCAGATCACTTTGATACAGCTGCATAGGCGAAGTAAGAGAATCCAAAACAGCCGTACTCTTGGATTTTGGAATTCGCCGTGGATTCCGGATTATAGTTACAGGATTATTCAGAATTCTTTGTCGGTGAAACTTGGATTCCGGATTTCAATCTTTAGTGTATTCCGGAATCCCCGAGCTGCATTCCAGATTCCAAAGCTTAGGATTTTGGATTCCACAAGCAAAAATTTCCCGGATCCCGCAAACAGGATTCCCTTTAGAGGCGAATATTATGTGTAGGCTCGGTCTGCCTCAATGTGAGAAATTACAGTAAACCCTGTTTTGTCCTTAAATAGGACAGTGTTTATTATGCACCAGAGTTATACAATATTTTTCTAGGTTAAGTCAAAAACTGAAACTCACTTGTGATGTGAACTAAGCCCTTAATTGTGCTATCACAACAAAAATCTATTGAACGATAGTAAAAAAGGCCCCTCAAATAGAAAAAAGAGCTGCCGTTTGTTGTAGTGCTCCTTTTTTATTTGGCCTTGTTGCTGCAAGGCTTTACCATGGCATCAATCAATGATTTCATCTTCTGCAGTGGGTTAGCCAAACGACCCTCTGCTACATCCTTCAGCAGTTGCAATCCAACTTTTCGCCCTTGTGGAGAACACATTGCTTTGCGCCAGACGTTCAGCAGCCATCCCTTTGATACACTGTTTGCAGTGCGAAACACGTTTATTGCCAAAATTACACGATTTTGAGCACGGGTGATGTCCCAAATGAAGGGAGCTATGTCCCATGTCTTCAAGATTCTCTGTGGCAGCGATGCCTGCTGTTCTGCAGTTTCGTTGAGATTGGTTTGAAAGTGTGTAGCTGCAATGAACTCCACCAGTAGTGCCCAGCCCTCTCCGAAGTTCTGCTCAGGTTTTGACAGCAGGCCGACCTCTTCTTTGAAAAGGGGAAGCGCTGAAGAATATATTCAAATTCATAAGTTATAGGCGTGGCCAGTAACTTATCACCAAGAAAAATCAGCTACCAGCAACTGTCACAGCCTTTTTTTAGACTCAGTTACCGAGAATTTCGTTATTTTTCACAATCGTTCGCATAATATCCAAACATATATGGCAGTTGATCCTCAGCGCGAAAGGATCGCCCTAGCTTAATTAAGTTCTCACTTATAGATGATCTTTTTCAAAAAAGTTAAACATAAGCAACTTGCGTGGTAGGCGTTTGAGAGACAAAAAGAGGTTGAGACGGAATCCATCAGGAAATTGAGTAATATTAATTTGCAGTGGACAGAAACCTCGTTCCAGAATATTTTAAAGCATAATAATTGCATTCTTTTTCACAATTTTCAAGGACTAAAGATATAATTTCGTGATCTGTAATAACACCAAACTAAATTTCTCATGGGAGGCCCAGAAAATAAATGTCAAATTTCACAAAATGACATTTTAAACATGAAATTTTTAGAATTTTTCCCGTGTTTTCACTATTCTTGTGAAATTTGACATTCATTTTCTCGGACTCCCATGCGAAATTTTCTTTGGTGTTATTACAGATGACAAATTACATCTTTTATATAATAGTCCTTGAAAAATGTAAAAAAGAATGCAATATTCTTTAAATTATTCTGGTACAAGGTTTTTGTCCACTGAAAATTAAAATTACTAAATTTCCTGGTAGATTCCGCCTTAATCTTGGCTAAAGGGCCAAGGGTGGGAGAAGGAGGGAAGTTTACTTTTGTCATCCTTCCTCACGTGACCATCACGTGCTTTCTCGGCAATCGCGTTGTCGCATGCATTTAATGCCCCCCTCTCGTTCACTGTCGCCTCTCTGGCCATGTATTAAACCAGTCTTTGTGCTCAACATTTTTATCGATTTCACCCGCCGTTGTTGGAAATTTTACTTTGCTCTAGCTGATTGTCTGAGAGATATTTTGACGGACAGGATAAAACTATAAACTGCTGGAGAGCACGGAGACCTGTGTCAATGCAGGCTTCATGAAGATCAACGCACTAACTAGGATGATAGGGTATTGCTGCAGTCAAAGCATAAGATCACTATAAGTTCCTTTTTTATCAAATTAGTTTGTACGGACTCGTAGAATCTTCGCAGTTTTATCATGGATAATAGAAAGAGGCACTCTCTCTATTTTTATAACCTTGGCCCTGCGAGTTTGCCAAAATTAAGCGTTAATGGAAAATGGACTGAGCATGCGCGATGCAAGTGTGTGACTCACCATGGTTGATAGACGTAGTGTGCGCCTTCCACATCAGTGCTACTGTGACATCGTGATCGGATGCAGAAGAAGCAGCCTTAACTCGCCGGAAAAACTCTGTCCAGTCCTGAATCACCTCAGCATGTTTTGCTTTGCACTCTTCTACGCTGGTACAGAACTTCTGCTTAACTTTGTCGCTCACGTTTGGTGGTTTATTGATGTTCAAAGGATACTTAAGCGGTGAGAATATCCCAGCATTCAAGGCTCCCAGGAAGGGAAGCACAGAGAGGTAGTAGTTCATATCGGCCCACCAGCTGTTGGGAGATACGCAATGGTCTCCACACCCAGCATTACCATGGTTACTCCTCATGTCACGAAGACGACCGGTTGTCTTTTGCCATCCGAACTGAAGCGGTAGTCCCCAGAGGAGATTCCCAGTGTTATTATACCCCCAGGAATTAAAGAACGGCTCCGTGTCTTTGATCATTAGCTTATAAACTCCCATTCTTTGAAGATAATTCCAAGGATCGATGACTGTCTTCTTTTGGCCGTTTATCTGTCCAACCGCGGGAAATTCACCCAACGACCCTGGGGCATCCTGCCATCCCGGTGGATAATGTTTGGCCACAGATGATACAGGAATCAATAAGTGGCTTATTACCGCGTAGATAACCAGTAATAAAAGCGAGAGAAGCATGATTTCTTTTGTGTGGTGTTCCTCTTGTTTTTTGCAGTCTTGATCAACTGTTGTAGCTGCGAAGAGAATGTAAATTAAATCGTTAACTGAGCGCAACAAATGTGAGGCCGTGCCTTACAGCTGGACAAACATCTAGAACTTGGGCAATTTGAAAGAGATCGATCGCTTCTATAGAAACAAGTAAGAACCAGCTTATATTAATTTAAAAAAAATAATATTTTTTTCTCTTACAAGGAGCAACGAAAAAAGAAAACTGCAGTCCTGCGGGTGGAAATAGCTTATTGCAGACAGCGTTCGGACTTTAGAGGCCTAATGAGGCAGAGAACAGAGGGGACAAAAAGGGCTACAAAAAATTAGCCTTATTGTGCAGCTTATTGCACAAAAGTGTAATTATGAAATATAAATATAATTTGTAAATTCATAATCAGTGTGGCTTCTCCTTATTAGACTAAAATAATAGTTTGACCTGTGAAAAGACTTTTTGAATAGATTAGCAGATCGCAGAACTTTGAGTAAATGCTATTATCATTATTGTTACGAAATAAACTGCTTTACTTTTACGAATACTAGTTGAACATTCTTTATGTGATATATAAATATATTGATGCAAGCAAGTGGTTCAGGATTTGGGGTCAGTGGTACAGCAGGTGTGTGAGTTAAACATGGAAAGAATTTCCGCCAAATTTCGTTCGAAATTACTTGTCAATTCCCTGCGCACGCCGTTTGTTATTAAAAACTGCGATTAATATCGAAAAGTGTCTCTTGCGAATATTTACATTTCGAGGCTCTGACATTTTGTATTTATATTTGGAATTTTTTTCGGAATTGCCTATCACCAGGCATTTGCTTCCAAGGCCGACTCAAATAAGAATTAAATTTGTTATTAATCTTTTCCTCCAATTGTGCCCCCTCGCAATGAATCTATACTGTTCTACTGTTGTTGCACTGTGGGGCATAACTTTCTCCAAGGTGGTCAGTTCTCTTTAACAGTAATTTACAAGCTTAGTTTGCTGGTGGTGCTTTGTGTTTATGTAACGCGATATTGGGTATCAATGATAAGGTGGTGAATCAAGCGAGATTTCCACTGGTCAGATTTTTTTTCTGATTCCACCTTCCTCTTAAACCCTGGTTCCTAGCTTTTCCAGTCCCCTAAAAGTAGCATTTCGTTAAAGAAAGGGGCAAAGATGAGAAACGCCGCAGTCCCTGGTATCGGTTTGAGGAAAAAGTCAATGACAAAGATTCCAAAAAAGCTAGTCAAAACACTTTTAAGTTAACGGTTCCTCTGCAAGTAGCCTTTCAGAGTAGACGCTGGGACGCTTTTTTCTGCTTTTGTTTCACACTCCAACGTGTTAAAGGAAGCCTCAAAGGCAGCGTATGCTTTCACAGTCCGGCTACTTCAAAAGAATCGACGTTTTTTACTACGCCTCTCCGCTCTGGGATCTGAATGAAATAAATATTACGGTCTTTTTGGGCCAGAGGAGGAATGCAAGATCATGTTGTGAAAGGAAATGCAGTTGTAATGCAAGTAAAATAAATAATACTCACATCAAAGTGTTTGATGCTAAGCGATACGGTGACTCGTCCAATGTGTTTAGTTCCCTGTCCTGTTTGTGAAATTACGTCAGGTCACGAAGAGCGGGTGAGTAATAAGGCGAATATTACACTAATATTACATAAGGGACCGGTCATTATTCAGAGGGGAAGGGTGGTCTGAATTTTCTACATAAAGAGTGGGTGGGAGGGGGAGGGTCAGGGAAAAATATGCTTTACAAAAGGACTGAACTGGTCAGGAGAATTTGAACAGGGCCTTCATCAGATTAGGGCAGTGAGCATACAGCATGATTTCTCATGGTGTACAGTTAATAATCAGGGTCTATCAACTTGCCCTCTGCCTATTAAGTTTCATTTTTTTATTTACTTGTTCTAGGTAAAAAATATTCCGAGTCCACTACAATTATACAAGTAAAGAAACAAACACACTCTTGTTCAACAAGTTCATTTAAAGTTTATTGATAATGATAAAAAAAAGAATAGATACATAGTTCACCATAGCCGGACACGTAAACCCCGAAAACCATTTTTGGAAAAAAATGGGGACCGTGTACCCCCGACCAGTGCTATGGTGCTGCCTTCGGGGTTTTAAGGCCTGTTGATGTAGATATATGTGACCAAAAAAACCTTAAACTTTTAAATGTACTTAGAAAATGCATCTTAAAGCTAAGCTACAAGTAACAACAAGCGAAGAAACGTTAGTTCGAGGAGTTCAGACGGCTGAGCTAGTGTGGCTAAATTACAGTTGCTCTTCTTAAACTGGCCGGCGGTGATATCCGCAAAAAGGCTGTTCGCGCTTGCTATAAAATCTCTGTTGCGTGCTTGCTCTTATATTATTCGATGTTTATTGAACCAATGTAAAGGTATGAAAGCTATGGTACTATACCTTTCACTACAGATAATGGCTAGAATGTAAAAGTGAGGAGGGGATTCTCTCTAATCCGCTTTCCTAGTTTCTATATTTTCAGGTAGCCAAGCAAGTACTACTAAGTAAGGAGAATAATGATTTATTTTAAAATCCTAATTCTTAGACAAATTCAGATCAGCCACAACATTTACCCAGAACCTCTGAAAATCTTCATGCATTAAAAGGTTATTGCTGGTTATGTTACATGTTAAGCTGTGAATTAGCGTCAGTGGCATTAATTAAAGAAGAATTCAGAAGTTCCAAGTTTATTATTCTAACGTCTGGTGAATTTCGAGAGCTGCACTTGTATGTAATCGAATTGGAAATTTTTATGTAACAAATTGCACTCAAAAAATATTCTTATCAATTGTAGGATATTATTTTATTTTTCGTTTGCATCATGACTCTCACCTATGCTTTTGTTCGGCCTAAATACTGGTCTTTCATCTCGAAACTGATAATCAAAACAAAGCAAACTAAGTAGATTAATTAATAGTTCATCTTTGCTTGGTTTCCTTTGCATGTGGGATTGTAGGGTCGCAGTAGGGTAGTGTACCATCCTCATCCTTCCCCCAATATGATTTATGGACGAACCCAATAACACTCTTGTCCTGTGAGCTGTTGAGAGGAAAACAGTTTAGAAAAGATTTTTGTTTCATTTTAAAATAATGATCTCCTTGTCGGCTGATTTATTTTGCTGGGAAATGAGCAAATAGCCTTACTTTTATCATGAAAGCACCATGCCATCAATATTTATTCCCACTCACATATTTTTTTTGCTCGGCATGAAATCAAGCCGAAATCGATCAAATGCTCTTGTGAATCCAAAAGTCTAGAATGAATTTCTCCTTAACTCTTCCTTTTCAGTTTGCCACTTTAGGCAAAGAACAGAAATCTAATGAGGGAGGCGATCATGAAGACCATGCCATGGGTTTAAACGACACGTCATCAAAACCCAGTATTTCCTTGCTCCTTCCTTTGGGTTGCGTTTTCCCGTTGACGAAGGAAATCGATAAATGTTCTGTTACTTACCAGGTGAAGATGCCATGGCCAGTCTAACTGAGCTGTGGGCACTCTTCATTTGGGTACAAAACTTCTCAAAAACATCGCTATCGTCATCATCGAAATCGTCGTCCTTATCGTCGTCTTCATCATCGTCAGCATCATTGTCGACGTCTTCGTCGTCATCATCATTGTCACCATCATTGTCACCATCATTCATTGCCATCGTCGTCGATTGGTCCTCCTCCTCACCTTCATCGTTCCTATCATCATCATTATCGTCATCACCATTGTCGAAATCATCATCATCATTATCATCATCATCGTCATCATCATCAGGGCAACAGGGGTCAGTCGTAAGGCGCCTAACTTGTTAACTTTCACTGCTCCTACATAGATCACTCAAGAGAAGTCAAAAACAAGAGTTTAACTGATCTTTTTATAAAAGCTTAGTTTTCTCCAAGTGCTTTATTGGGTCAATGGTTTAATGAACCATAATAACAAAACAGCAAAGACAGAAGCGACTTGAGGTTTCCCGATATTTCAGACGTTCTAACCGTCTTATTTCTTCAGGAGATGTTATCAATAAACGGAAAGTCGTTACAGATAGAAATTTGATACGGGAGCTTAAAATTTGCAAATAAACTTGGTCGATAGGGATAAAACTTTAATGAAAACGATAAAACAAAACAATGGAGGCGAAAAGGCAAAAAAGGCAAATAAATTTTAAAAACGTAACAAAAAATTAACATTTAATAGAAAGAATAAAATAAATTTTAAACAGTAAAAGAATCATAATGATTAAATGAAAATAAAGTCATTATAAGTTATATAACACAACAGCGATAGTAACAATTTTAAATAATGATGTAAATAGGAAAGAATGAAGTTAAAAGTAGCAACTAAAAAGTCTTTCTGAATATAGCGCCATTTTTGAAACGTTACTGCTTTGATGTTCTTGTAGTTACGTTTTCAAAAATAGATCAAGCACCATTTTTGTTGCTTTAATTAACTTCCTTTTCTATTGTTATTATCATTATCATAATTGTTATTATCATTGCTAGTGTTATATATTACTATTTTTAATTTTATTATTTCTATAGGATATTTTATTTATTATTCTACTATTTTGGTTTATTTTTTCTTTTAATTATTTTTTTAAATTTTTTTTCCTTTGTTCCATTTTTCAAACTTATTTACCTTCTTGCCTATTTGTTTTTTGCTTCAAATTAATCTGCGACGTGCCTCATTCTGCATGCTATTATAAAGTTTTATCCCAACTGACCTTTATTTATATCTCCTGGGAAAGAACGCCTAGAAAGTCCGAAATACCAACAAAACTCAAGTCCCGTTTGTCTTTGCCGTTTTATTATTAATAGTTTGTTAGTGTGACTTAATCAAAATAGCCTAATTAGAAGATTGTGAGTTACCATCAGAAAAGTTTCAATGCGTTTCACCTATTATTGAAGAAGGACATAGATCGATTTATCATCGCATTTGACATCATCATCATCATCACTTTCGTACTCGTCGTCGTCATCATCATTCCAATCAATGCAACAGAGTGACGTCACTTCCGTCTTCTAGCCCTCTTCACTATGACAGTCTCTCATCAGGTGGCAACTAAATCTCTCAGGAACAAGGAATCAAAACTGAAGGCAAAAGTGAACATTTTGACATAACAAGAAGACGATACTGCCTTTTCAGTAGTCCGCGACTTTTGCAGTTTAAAGAATTGGTAATGGTACATGGAATTTATATAGCGCTTATAAAAAACATTTCTTAGCACGTTACTAATAACTCAGTTAGGTCAATTCATTCGATACAGAGCCTCCGGTTTGTGATTCCTCCTTTTTCGTAACAAAACTGCATAGCTCAGAATTTTCTAACAGTTTGGATCCAACGCTAGTTTCTTTTCAGCCTAGTCTTTACAAGATGGGCATAAAACAATGTGCTGTTCTTGAACTTACCTCTCTTCATATTGTTTTTACGTATCGCCACTGGCTAGCTAGCTGGTTGACCATGACGAGGCACGACGTCTGTTATTTGCCGACCTAAATACATGACATCTTAAGAACAACAGATTAATAGCATATCAAAGGAACACTTTTCCTTCGGCATCTGGAAATTTTTCTGCCATATTTCACTCCTTTGGTAGGCCTGGGTTCGAATCCCACAACACCTCGTATTTGCTCGCTATCATTAAACAGCGTTCATGGGGAATTCCTTAGAAGGTGGAGATGCTTTCTAACTTAATGTGCAAACATTTGTATAGAAGAGGCACCTTGAACTCAGGAAAATGCATTTGGAATACACTGAAACGGCTTGCAATTTGTCTCTTGGCCATCATTTTCCGTTGTTTTTTAAAGTATCCTTTCCAGCCATCATGAACAGCTAAACAAAGTTTAAAAGTTTAAGATTCTAATTCCGGGAGCAACTATCCTTCTTGTCCTTAATTTTGCAATAAGAGATCGCTTTAGGTTCACAAAACTTGAAACCAGGGACAAGAGGTATTTTTGGTATCACTCTTCATTTTTCTATACCGTTCTAATTTTTTTGGTAAGGCTGGACTGATTTAGTTCATTTTTTATTTTTTTTCGTGACTTACCTATGATCTACCGTCTCTGCTGGGTGGGTTCGCTCTGTCGTAACAGTTGAAGACGTCGTACTGCATTTCTGCTGGCTGGCTGGCAATACTATCGAGATTTTCTGACCTAAATGCAAGGGCTCTCATACAAGAAGATTGATTTAGAATGCAAGCATTACGTAGTTTTCCTTTGGCTATTACTGATAAATGCTGAACTGTATCTAATTTATTCCTTCTTGTAGTTTTAACGTGACAGAGAGTAGCCTGACCGTCAGTGTCGGTAACAGTGACCTCATGGATTTGAATTCCATCAACATGACATTCATCTTTGTATAGATCTCAGTAGGATGATCATCCGAATGAAATTCATGGGTTGAAATAATAAATTTTTTTTTTTTAATTTCAATAGTTTTAGAATATTCAATTGAACCGCATTTTATTTTTTTAACTTTCTGGTACTTACCTCGGCTCTTGTAGGTAGGATCACGTGTTCAATTCGATTTGTCAGCACTTGGCCGGTTAATACTTCAATAATTGCACAGACCTAAATGAAAAGCTTCTAAAACAGATTATCAAAGCAAAAGAAATCAACTTGACAGTTCATTTGAAATCAAAGTCAAACCAGACAGCTTCTCTCGACATAGATCGACTTGCTTGTATTGAAGCAGTTTTCATGGGTTGGAATCCCACTGGAGAAGAGGATTTACAAGTTCGCGACTTTTGACGTGCATCATTTGAGCACAATTGAGTGGTTCAAATCTTTGTTTGGCTCTGTTATCAAGCCTCACATTTCATTTGTTTTGTGTTCCTCTCCTTTAACATTGGTCAGAGTTAAGATGAACAGCCAATTATCAGGTCCTTTGAGTTTTATTCAGTTCTTTCCTGACTACCAAACCGCTGTTTGCAGGATTTTTATCCTCGTAGAGAACTGAGACGGAAACTAAGTTTCTGTTCTGGTACTTACCTCGGTCGGCTCGGTTGCTGATGGGACGGGCCTGGAGAAGCCCTCAAACTGGAACTCTCCGACCTATATAACTAAAAGACTGACTTTTTTTTAAGAACACACGTAAAATTTATAATATCATAGTAATGTCGACTTTCTCATGGCAACTGGAAACAAAATCCAACATTATTTCCTTTGAAAGGGCTTGATCGGAATCCTCACAACGCATATTGATTTTTGCTGTTTGGGATTTAAGCTTTGATATTGCTCCTTTGGTAAAATACGAGCATAACAAAACAAAGGTCGTGGGTTTGAATCCCACTAAAGCCTGAATGAATACGTCTCAGCACTGATAAGCATGACCATCTGCGAAATTCAGCCAGTCTTCGAAGTCAGCTTTAGTGTACTTACTTTCCGTTTGATTTACTCGGCTTACCCTCTTAGGCGCAGGTAAACGCCAACTGCTAACTTCACACGCGTAATCTGAAGCACAAGAAGATAATCTAACAGTTAGCAAAAAATAACTTCCTTACCTTAAAGAGCTTCTAATCTTTTTTCAGTCAGAGTCAGTGTCGTAATGCGTTTCTTCAGGAACGCAGCCAGAAGCACTTCCAAAAGTAACTTAACTTCTTGTGAGCGTAAGCGAAACAGTCAGTTTGGCGTGCTAGATCTTGAGAGGGCGCGCCCAAAAAGATGTCTTCGGGACCATTTTCCAGCGAAAAAAATGAGTTTAAAAAATGATGACGTAAGCAGTTCCTGAAATAAAACTTTTTAAATTACTTACTAGTGGTTTAATTTAAAAAATACTCTGATGAGGCGACATTGTGTTGGTCAACTTTTATTGTTCATTTCTGAAAAGCAAGGCACCGCTACAACAAAATCTAGATGGATAATCTATTTAGATTACTTAGTTCTTGTTTAAAAAAAAACAAAACAAAACAAAAAAAAAAACAAGTTGATGTGAACCTTTTGTTTGTCAAACTTTATTGTTCATCAACTTTAAATTACTTACAACTCAATTACAGTTATTCAGCACGATTTTAGAAAGGCACTGCCTTGCGTTTCTTCAAGAACGCAAGAGATGTTGCTGCGCGTTTCTTCAAGAACGCAAGAGATGTTGCCATGCGTTTCTTCAAGAACGCATCCAAAGAGCCACGAAGGTCGGAAGCTTGACGAGAGGGCGCGCCCAAAAAGTTGCGGCAGAATGCAAAAAAGTTAAACTAAATGATTTTAGCGTACCTGAAATGAAAAATTAGTAATTTCTGTTTTTTAAAAAACTAGACCATACTCTGACACTTATTTTTAATGCACGCATGCGCAGTTGTTAAAGATATCACACATACAACTCAGTGTTTTGCTTTTTGCTTTATTTTCATGGCGTTATTACATGAAGTATTTTTATTGTAATTAACCTGCAAATCAAATTCCTGTTAGTTAGTCCCTGCAAATCAAATTCTTATATCAGTTAGTACTTATAATAAATTACTCTATAGATTTTAAAGTAAGAAAATCACACAGACAACATATTAGTTTAAGTGTTTTTTATTGAATTCAGTTAGCCGTTTACAGAAATTAAGTAGTCTATATCGAATGGGGTGCGCTCCTACAAGAATTTGGCGTCTGAGTGATACCGAGGAGTGCAACATGTGTCCATAAACCATGACACCTCGAATGAAACACACCAGGGTCCCCTGAGACGGTACGCAGGGATTTGGCGGCCAGCTATCGAGATGTTATCGATACCAAGCCTTCATGTTTTTTGAAGCCGAATCCGGAATATGAATTGGGTTGAAAGTTGAATCGAAAACCGGAAAAAGCCGAATGGACCGAGCCGATCGAGAAACCGAAACGCAGAAAACAAAAAAATCCACATACCTTTCCCACGCTGAAGTATTTAAACCTGGGCCGATTGCTGAGGTGCAAAGTGTGCGAAAAATACGAACCTTTTTGTAAAAAAAAAAACAAAAAGGACCGCAGAAATTCAATTTGTTTAATTCATACGCTACTTCAGGCCAAACATGTCAGCTTTTGAGACGCAAACTTTGTACCAACATCAATCAGCCCTACCTTATATGGGCTGCTGTACTCTGCCATGTTCCTCCACCAAAGAACCAATGATACTGGGTCCCATGCCACAATCACGGTGAAAAAAAACGTGGATGTATTGTCCATGATGATGACTTGTAATGGTCGTTACTCCGAAGATGAAGTCCGGCCGGCCAATTATATAAAATTTAATTAATGATTACCAGCTGTCTCAACTAAAATTGAACAATGCAACACAAGAGAGAATAATGCAGCTTTTGCGCTGAACAGTTTTTAGAATTGCCCAGACTAATTTGAAGAAAAATTGAAAGGAGACGGTGAAATATAGACCCTCGGGAATATCAACGTTAGTTTAGACAGCTGTTTTTAAAGTTATTGCTACATGCTGTCTTCTCTGGCTTTACCTTGCCTTCCTAATGATGAAGTCGTTTGCACTACGATGTTCTTGACTTCTGTTCGCAATACCCAATCTATATTTCAGCGTAAGTTTTCTCAGTTCAAGAGAATTAAAGCAACGAAAAACATTTTGGCAGAAGCAAAATGACGTCTTAGTGTAAACGATCATCATCATCATCATCATCGTGGTCGGCATCATCATCATTTTCCGGTTTGGTCCTGCCACTGATTCTTCTTCTCCATATTCATCGCCACAAAGGCAGTTACCTCGTCTACTTATTAAAGTAACTCTACTATCTCTACTACGGCTCTGGAAGTTCTTTGTTCTTCTTTCTTCGGCCGGCCTCTTCTCTTGATGTAGCACTGGACTCGCAATACAATACAATGCAATGCAGTAAAATAAACTTTATTTATTCACATTTCCAATGTACAAAGCAAAAAAAGAAGAGTTGAATAAACAGTGTGCTGCTTAAAATTCAGTCCCAGTCATGACGTCCTTCTAGAACTGCTGGAGGTAGAACACTGCTGAAGACTCCAGCAGGACGGCGAAACCAATAACCACGTACGGTCGACGTGAAGACTACGTACGCCTACCATTTGTAGACGATCTGTGCCTACATAGTGCAATGCAGGGCTTCCTAAGAAGAAAACTCTCCAGCAAGGCAAAATTAACAAGAAGACAAACTAAATCGTCTTGATGTCAACGATGCCACGCCAGAGTATCCTCTCCTGCTATTTCCGTGGCCTCTGAGAAACTATCTAAAACCTGCGAGGTTTTCACCTGAATGCCATTCAGGGGCACGCATGTGAAGGTATGGTGGGCCTACACACTAGTGTCCCCAAACTATTCCGAAGAGCATCTCATGTGACTACTTCGCTGGCTTAACTGACTCTTTCTGAAAGCCGATCAGCTTGTCCGTCCTGCTCCAACGAAGAATCTGCGTCGTAGATTGGTCTCGAAGACTTCCTACGCTTACGATTTGTAAACGATCTAGACTACGTGTGTGGATTGTCCCATGTTGCCCTGGCAACCTGCAACAAGGTGTTGGCTCTTCTCGGGAAGAAACGCCTGGTTGCAAATTACCTTCTTTGTAAGACCAAACCTGACAACTGATCTACCCTCACAAGTCCAGAGTCTGGAAAGGCGCATAAAAAAATTCGCTTCACACCCATACTTTTTGTCATCAAAAGTCAAATTGATGGGAGTAGACCCGGATTTGTGAGGCTAAACTAACTATCTACCTGTAACCAGAGAGACCATTAAGCTCCTGAGCAGTGGCCAAATGAGGTCCACTCACTGTAGCTGAATGATCTGAAGTCTCTAGTTTGCTAAGTTATGCCTTAGAATAATGAAAGTCTGGTTGAACCTTGCGAGTGAAAGCTTCACTTGCCCAGCGCTTAGACTAACAAGTGAAGTGTGAAGAATAATGGAATTTCGCGCAACTAAGCGGGAGACTGTAGTGAAGACGACGATGACGACAACAACGGAGGCGGCGAAGTCCATCTGAAAAGTCGCAAAAAGACGAAGCCGAAATGAAACCTATTCGAATCCTAAAAGCCGAACTCTTTCGTCGCTGACCGAACACCTGCAAAGGAACCCAGCTAATGAAAAAGGGAAGGGGAGGCCCTTACCAGCCCAGGGAACCCGCTAACTAATCTAACTACAATTAAGTTAAGCCGAAAAAAAGTCCGGAAATTTCAGGCCGAACGTGTGTGGAAAGTATGCTTTGCAAGGTTCATCCAGAGCTCTATATACCCCCCTTACCCAACCCATAAAGAATGCACCTGACCTGTACCATTTCAGTAGACTGGGTGTGCTGTGCTGATCAGAAGCTGAATAGTCGAGGGTGGTGGCCTGTGGTCTGGTGGGGGATCGGTGTGGTGGTGGTGCAGGTCTGATCTGTCGGGTCTGATCTGGTGGCGGGCCGGCCGGGTGTACTGGTTTGGTGTGGCATTCGGACGTGGTGGTCTGATTTAGGGAAGGATCTCCTGGCTGATGTGGTGGTCTGATCTGGGCTCGCGGGTCTGATAGATAGACTGATAGAGTTTGGCAGTCTAACCTGTAGTTGTGTACGTGGAAGATGGTCTGTTCTGGTCTGCTTGAGGGCTGAAAATTGAAAAGAAGAAAGGTAACCCTGATGTAATTTATCATAATGAAATGGTTCAGTAATTAAAGTACGTTAGGAAGCTACAAGGAGAAATGATATGGAGAAAAAAATACGAAAATATTTTATTTTTCAAATTCTCTCGCAGCCTTGAAAGAATTCAAGCCCGATCGCGAACCGCTCTGGTAAACTGACAAACTTTAATTAAAGCCATAGTAAGAATTTTACCGCCCAAGTTCGTGTTAACTAAACACAGGCGCACAATATCTATTCGCAGGGAAGTTAGCTCCTGATTGAGTCGGATCAAGTAAGATAGATAACCTTAAATCAGGCAAAAAATAGAAGCTATCGGAAGAATGCAATAACTGATCAATCATTACAAATTTTATCACATTTTTGAATTCAACATCAGTTTAACAATTAAATCGTTAAGAGTCTACTAAAATAAAATAATAAATTATATCTGTTTATAACGGGCTCTATAATCATTATAAACTTTACAGCATGTATTTCGTCTCATTTTTATCAATTCATTCTGTCCATTTAGCTGCAGTTGGGTTTTTACCACGAACCTTCCAAGAAAACAACCCCATTAAACTTACGAAAATATGAGCTTAACGAATTTCAGTTATTCCAAACCTCGTGGAAGTGAAACCCATTCTGTTAAACATAACTTGTTTTAAATAAGTCGAAAATCACAAAAAAAAAATCTTCTGCAAATTTCGAGACGGTTGGTCAAATAATTGTTTAACTTTCTTCCCCATTTCAAAGGTCGTCTGCATTTCGCGACATTTAGGTCCGTCAAAATCTCGCTTTCTTAAACCGGGAAAAAACAGTATATCAAATTTGTCGTTTCGGGAACCAAGGAGAGGAAGAAGGGTTTTTTCCTGGACAATGATGTCTTTACCTTTGCTTGTATTTTCAGTGACTGCGATGCCACGTGGTCGAAACCTTCCTGGGACTGCCGTTAAAATCATACAGTACTGACGAAACTTGAGCAAAAGTTTCATTTCCACTTGTCATTTCAAATTGAGAGTAAATTAGTTTAATTTAAACAAGAACATACCACAACGAGAAAGCCTTTTTTAAATTTAGACCCTCCCGAGTAAGAATTTCAACCGAAGTGACGCATAACTAAACGGCAAGAAATTTACCTCGTGCGCTGGTTTTAACGCTGAATTGAACTGAGTAACTTCCAGACAGCTTCTCTTGATTCATAGTTAGCTCTTCTGCATGTGTAGAAGCTGAGGAAAACGAATAGACTGTTTTATGTGAGAGCCATTAGTCCTCTTGCGTAAGTTGACCTTCTCGACAGCATCTCTCTATCAATTTTGAATGTGGCGCGGAGCAAATTCTTGATTAGAATAATCATTATTCCTGATTGGATGTTTTTTGCTGGGCACGTGTCAATGTAGCGAGAACAAGTGTTGTTTACCACATTTGGGCTTTGAAAGGCTAATTAACTTTTCTGATAAATTCTTTAAATAAGTCTTACGCGATTACCATTTGTTGTGGGGGGGGGGGGGCGATTTTTCTGGAGTGGAAGGAAAGAGTTTGCTAATTTAAAAGCGCAACAACAAACAAAAAACAAAGCAAATTAAAAACAACAAAAAAGCAAAAACAAAACCGTAGAAGTGTCTTTTGCAATGCAACACATTACATGGGACTTTATTTACACTCGCCTCAAACAGGAAATACCTACCAAGAACTAAACTTGTCTTAGACCCAGTTTACATGGAGTGGGGGACCCCGGTCTAGTGGAGTAAGTTTCTTTTGTTTTGTGTCCCCCAGAGCGTGAAGACAAAAGAAAGCAACCCCACTAGACCGGGGTCCCCCACTCCATGTAAACAGGCCCTTACTATCACCTCTCTCTAAAACAAAATATTCTGATGCGCGCACGCTTTGTGAACTTTCAAGTACTGATGACTTACATTTGATGTCGGCCCATGAAGGTGATGTTACACGGGACGATTCGCAACGACGATTTTTAGCGCAAAACAGCGTTGCAATGTTGGAACAATGATGCAACTATTCGAAACAATGTCGGAACAATGTTGCAACGCTGCGTTGCCCTAAAAATCGCCTTCGCGAATCGTCTCATGCCGAACATCACCTTTAAAAGCATTTTCAGAGACTTTCGCGCCACTTTAAATCGTCTCGTGTAACATCACCTTAAGACAGTCTTGGCTTTTGGATTCTACGTTGAGGATTTCGGAATCTAGGTCTGGATTGTGGATTCTTAGTCCGTGGAACTCGGATTCCGGACTCTCTCCTCTATCCGGATATTAAGGCCCAGAATTCCGGATTCACCCTTCTTCTTGTTGTTGTTTTGTTTTGTAGTTCAGAGCTACCTTACTTTTGAAATTTTTTAACTGAGGGTGGCTCTAATGTACTAGGCGAAAAATTATTTCAAGCGTGGTAAAATGTTATATTTACAAAAACAACACAGCATAAAACCAACAAAAATTCTCCCTTACTTCAAAAAAGGAACTAAGCGGGGTAAGAGTCAGACGCGACTCAAACAATATTAAACAAGAACAGCAACAATAACAACAACAACAACCCTAATTTACAGCAGATTATCCCAGCCCTAGTGAGCTGTTCCTTTTTTGTCACGTCACAAAAGAGTTCAGGGGCCAGTTTAATAAAACTTTGTTCACAAGAGGGTATTGTTTTCAGACTCGAAAACAATAGCTGCCCTTGTAAATTACATTTGTGTAAAGGTATTGTTAAATTCACCCCAGAACAGTTGCCGGTCTCTTTGATGTGAGAGCTGTTATACCCAGGCTTTCTGCAGCTTTTACTTCATAGAGCGAGAAAAGCTGTGTCAAGAGCTTTGTTGACAACGTGACAATTCAACCGAAAATCAAACGACGACGGATTCAACGAGGAAGAAGTACAGTTTTACAAAACATCAACGGACTGCAACTGTGTCAACAAGCGATCGTGGTTTGTTTTTCTTTGTATGAAACAAAGGTGAGTTGTGCATTAATTCTACACAGTCAACTTTGCGGCTATTGAGCTCATGTGATTAAATTCACTAAAGAGAGACTCAACGTCGCTTCATTCCCGGTTTAATTTACTTATTTTCTTTCTACAACTGGAAAAAATAAATCAATAAAATAGTTTGAAGTAGCCAGTACGAAAAATAAGTACAAAAAATTCTCCAGGCCCTGAATAATAGTTAAGTGAATTCTTTAAGGAGTAACTTAAATGGAAATTAAAGGTCCGGATGAAAACAAGTTAGCCCTATCTCGGCTTTTGAAACATTTTTTGTATTTTTTATCCATTGCTAGATGTAAGCTCATGCACTCTCAGTGAATTATTGTTGGTCCTGTAGATACGTTTTGTAGTTTTGCGCCTGGCCTGAGAAAAAAGCACCACTCTTTCTTTCAATTATACATATATATTCATAAAGGAAACTGAATATCGAATACTTTGTAATTATGCGAGATAGCGAATTCAACTGTTAGTCAGCCAAATAAATAATCGTGGTTATTGATAAGGCCAGTTTGGAAACAATATAACAGCACGAGACAACTGATTACTCCTTGTATACAACGTACAGATAACTGAGCCTAACACATATAGCAAATGAAAAGGCAGATGGCCGTTGTTACGAAACTAAAAATGATTATATGCATAAGGAATTTAAGGTAGGCATACAATGTCTCGGCAAATAATTATATCGATGAAAATTTGGATCGATCTTTGCTTCGTACTTTTACTTTCCAATAGCAATAAATTTCGAAGAAATCTTTAAGCAAAAATTCTCCGCAAATACCGATCATTAATCGCCGGTGCCTAACTGACCGCAAGACTAGCCTTACATAAAAAAAAAAAAAATCTAAAAAGAAAATAAAAAAGAGAAAAAGAAAAGAAAATAACTCGCTGTGTGTCTGATAAACTACTCTTCTGAGTCCCCGACCAGAAGAGGGGGCTTAACAAACAATCTCGAACGACCGGCCGTCATGTAAATGCTGCCACGCAAAAGCCTAGAAATTCAAGCGTACTCTATCACAAAATTAAAAACCCTTTTGAAGCGAAAATTTGCATAAAAATTAGTTTTCAGCTGCTCTAATACACCACGAAAGTAAAATCTCAGTAGGATCGATAGTTTTGTTGTTTGAATTTTAGTGATGTCATGTGAAAACCAACAATAGAAACGCAAAGGAAACAAGGTATGAAGGCTGCGTAATTGAAACACAATATATTATATTAGAATGAGATAGATGGTGCTTTTTTCAATATAAAAAAGGTGAGTTCATTGCCTTGATAAACCGGCCATTAGTGATCAAGCACTGTCACCTTTTTTGGGGTGGCGCCCTTAACTTGCGATCAAGTGTTCTTAAAACAAAAAGGGAAGAACTCAGACCATCTGATCGCATTGCAAACAAGCATGATGACAAACGCGTTTAGTGCATACAGTTTAAAGGCCTGTTCACCCCATGGGGGTGGGGGTGCCCATGAAGCTGAGTTAACCCACTTAGGTGGGGAAACCCGCCTGTCAATATAATCTCTCATTTTTATTTGATCACGTTTACATGATAGGTGGGGTGACCATATAAGAGATATGATTACATAAAAACGCGGGTTACCCCACCAAAGCGGGTTACTTTACCTACCTGGGAACCCCCACTTTCATGTAAACAGGCCCCAATTAAAAGATAAAAATAACACTTGCAGCTCGAGTGCCAGGTTGTCGCCTGTTTATAAAATTAAACAAGAGCAAAATGGAACACCTGTCGACAATGCTGTTAAGCTTGTAGCAGCTGAAGTAAACTTCAGTACGAATTATGTCAAAAATATAAAAACAAGATGTTAATTATTTACGAACATGGTCGTTGCACTTACATATGTTGATTATTCAATTATCTAGTCTTCAGAAGTACCTCATAAAGGTTCTTTCGCACAGAACCGAAACCACCCCAAAGGCTCAAATAAGCTAAAATGAGAGAGACACATCAGTAAAACCGAACGATTCAGAACGATTAAGGTGAGTTATTTTTTTTCTTTACATGCTAAGTATTTGTAATTGTAAAAATAGTGCACCTGATGGTGAAGAATTTGCCATTAATAAAAACATCTGTAACGAGAGCAGACAGTGAGGTATAAGTGCTGTTTTCTCTTGAGCTTTTACTTGAACCATTTTTGTTTTTCTCTTCCCGCTTCTCAAATAAAATAAAATAAAAACCTTCTGATTTGGAGCAAAAAATTTGTTGAATCTACTTGAGATGAAATTTTACGAGGAAGTACAGACAACACGATGTTTCTGCATCAATATTTACCATATCGGTAACTAAATATTGAATTTTTCATCTCCTCGGCTTTACAAACTCGATATTTGCACTTCAGGAACCTATCGATTAACTCACAGTAGAACCGTTGGGAGAACGCAAGAGCCATAGCGCGGCAGCTAGAGTGTTTACTAGCGTAGTTTGCACTTTTCGATCATGATAAAGATAAATACGCTATACTTCCGATCCTCGGCGTTTTTCGAAAGAAATCGAAACACGAACGCAATTTTTGTAAGAAACGGCTCTCAGGGTTGCGGCCGCTTGTGCGAGGGTACATCAAGTTTACAACGTGGAGTTTGCACCCCGGGGTCTGCACTTCATTTTCTTGCTGTTCCAGCTTGCGTTTTATGGCCAACATTGATGGGAGCTAACGAAGGCCATGTTTCTATCAACTTGGGGAGTGTTGTATACTGTCAAATTGAAGAGGTCGAGCAGCACAAAGGGACCTAATTCACTATAATTGTAGGCTCAAAAAATGCTTATATCTTCTTTCCTTTTTTTCAGATCTTCCTTGCATTGACAGTCTGGTTGTCGGACATGAATTCTTTGCAAAAAAAGACTTTATCATGGGTAATTGCGTTTATATTTGCCGCTGTTACAGGAGCTCTAATATTTTCCGCTGTGGAGCGTCCCAACGCCGATAATGAATCAAAAAGAAAACAAGAGCTCCTTAACGATCTAAAAAGAGAGATGGAAAATAAGTATAATATGACTCCATCGGACTTTGATAACTTCACGAAGGTATCTTGCAAGGCACTCAGCAGTGGGCCTACCTGGGATTTCGTTGACGGTCTCCAGTTTGCCTTTGAAACACTAACAACTATTGGTAAGTGGAATAATGTGAGCATTGTAAAAGGTTCATAGCAACGTACTGATCAACGCAACCGTTTTTGAAAACGTAGCGTGACAAGACCTAGGGTAGATTTTTTCGTGCGTTAGTGCGTAAAATTGACGTTCGCAAACTGAAAGTCAGGCAATGTATGAAAGGTCACAAGTAAAAGTACAGGTTGAACCTCGTTCAACTTAACGTTTAAGCTCCCCTGTTCCCCCTGTTCCTTGTTCCCTTGTTCCAGTTTATCCCCTGTTCCCCTTGTTCCCCTTGTTTCCCCTGTTCCCCTTGTTCCACTTGTTCCCCTGTTTCCCTTGTTCCCCTGTTCCCCCTGTTCCCCTTGTTCCCCTTACTCCCCTTGTTCCACTGTTCCCCTTGTTCCCCTTGTTCCACTGTTCCCCTTGTTTCCCTTGTTCCCCTGTTCCCCTTGTTCCCCTTGTTCCACTGTTCCCCTTGTTTCCCTTGTTCCCCTGTTCCCCTTGTTCCCCCTGTTCCCTTGTCCCCCCTTCCCCTGTTCCCCTTGTTGCCCAGTTCCCTTGTTCCCTTGTTCCCCTGTTCCACTGTTCCCCTGTTCCCCTGTTCCCCTCGTTTCCCTGCTCCTCTTGTTCCACTGCTCCCTTGTTCCCCTGTTACAATGTTCCTCTGTTTCCCTGTTCTCCTTTTCCTCAGTTCCCCTTCTACCCCCGTTTGCCTTGTTCCCCTGTTCCCCTTGTTCCCCTCAAAAAATTACGCGACACTGGAAATCTACCCTAAGGTGTTTAAGTAGCACACGAGGTTGTGGGGGACGTTAAGAAGTACAGAATCCTTTCTCTATGGAACCTCCATGGCTTGAAAAAATATTACCTCAAATTGTTGGAAGGAATGTCAAGTGTCCCAACTTACTGGAGACACTTCTCATGTAGAAAAAAATTGGCCACTTAGGAAACGAGAACGAAAACTGGGCCGAGAACCCTTGGGGTTGTTTCTTAGAACAGGGAAATAGCTGCACCATAGCTGAGGGGCACATCCAAAGCCACGATCCCAGAAACAATCGGCTCTGTTTCGCCCGGGGTGGGGGGGAGGGGGGGGGGAACTCCGCTTATGAAAGTGTTGGGCATGCTCGTCGTCTCGCTTAGGGATGTAAATTTCGGATTTTGGTCTCATTTAGGGTGTTCTGGGCAAAACGCCATCATATTTAGCCGTGAAGGTCTCGTTTAGGGTTGCACGCGAAAAAATATAAAAATATATATTTGATATGTATATTTTTAATTCGTTTCATTTACTCCATTCATATAATCCAAGTTTTCTCATTCGTGTGTGTTTTAACAGGGCCTCTTTTAGGGATTAAAAAAAGCTTGGGCCACGCCCAGATCGGTCTCCTTTAGGGGTTTAATTCAAAATTTCCGACGAGCATCCCCACCCCTTTCTCATGCGGAGTCCCCCCCCCGGACTGTTTTCCTCCTCGTTTTTTACAGTCAAGGCAGGTCAAGCGTACCCCCCCCCCCCCGCCCGAAGATTCTACTAATGAATTAATTATTTGAAAAATGAATCCGTCGTTCCCGTAACTGGTGTCAATTCAATACGGCATTTCGGCATGGGTAATGAGCAGTGAATATGTTACTGAGAACTTCTCTGTATTTGGACAGATTGAAAATCTTTGAATGGATGAAATTTCTTAGAAGACACTTCAGGGAAACTGAGCTGGTAGAAATTTCCTAACTGCCTCGCGTGTGAATTCACGGCTCATGATGCATGCACGAATGCAGAGATGAATCTGACATCTACAATTAAGTACCAACGGATTCAACTTTCGAATAATGAATTCATTAATGGAATCTTCGGGGTACGCTTGACCTGGCTTGACTGAAAGAGACAAACTGGAGTTTTGACATGTCGGTTTTTGAGGAGAAGGGATGGGGCGAGAACGATCAAGAATGTCGGTAGTTACAACTGCCGTTCGTTTTATACTTAATTGCACCCCGTGACGCGCTAGGTCTTTATCAAAGACATTGATTCTTTCTCTTAGGATATGGTGCTATTTCACCCTCCACCAAAACTGGCCAAGCCCTGTGCATCGTCTTTGCAATTATTGGTATCCCTGTTACCATCTTGGCTTTTCAGGCAGTTGGTGAGCTTATTAGCCGAGGAATAACTGTTGCTATCACAAAGATTGAAAAGCGATGCTTCAGACAAGACCCAACCAACGTGGAGGCCAAGTGTACTGCTGTGACCTTTGCATTAATGTTAATCATGCTACTCTGTGGCTCTGTCATGCAAGTTTATTTGGAGGGATGGAGCTTTCTTGTCGCAGTTTATTACTGGTTAATAACTTTCACTACCATAGGTTACGGTGATTATATAACAGGTAAAAAACAAGTGTTCTGGGGTGTTGTGTTTTTTCTTGCTTGGTGTACGCTTGGGCTGTGCGTGTTTTCCAGTGTCTTGAACGCTATAGCGTTCTATATTTCAAAAAGACGACCTTGCCGAAGAGTTTGTTCTTGCTTCACTGGACACCGAGAAATGGAGGATACAAACAGAAACTTACAGGACAATGAAAATAGCCAAGAGAAGAAAGGAAATGAAATTAAGATGAACGAGAGTAAAGTAAATGGAAGGGATGAATCCCAAATGATTTGTCACAGTGTCGGCGAGAACAAAGAGGCTACTGAGTATAACAGTTCCACTTATGTTTAAAAGACAAAATGACACGCGAAAGTTCTAGAACGACCGGCGAACGCTGTTCTTTTTTTTCCCGAAAAAGTGTTTTTGCAGTTGCTGTTGCTTTCAGGGCTAGTGACGAAGCTTCGATCACGTGCACGCTGAGCAGCTTAGTATAGAGCACGTGTAAGGGATAGGGGAAGTAAAGCGCGCCTAGTGGAAAAAGTGGACTTTGAACGTACGGCGGGCAGAGTGGACCGACCTGGATCGCAGAAGGTCCTGCTGTGCGCACCTTTAGAGTATGCGCGAAAAAATGGGACATATCTGCGTCGCGCGTGCTATCTAACTATACAAGTAAACTCAACCGATCGTGTGAAAAAACAAGAGTTGAAATGATATTGTTTTTGTTTATTCTTTTTCACACAACTTGAGAGCAACAAGGATTCGGTCGATTACCTTTATGATCATCAGTGGATATTTTCCAATCAGTCACCGTGGAAGGCATTCGAAATGAAAAGTGGAGGAGCTTTTGGACGCGTGAGATGCGCGAAGGGCGCGCGAGGGAGTGCGAATGAAAGGCGTTTCCCTTCCACTTCACTTTCCTTTTCAAACGCCTGCTACGCAGGCTATTTTCCAGTTGGAAAGAGTTTCTATTAAGGAGTCTTCACATTTTTGTAAAGCTTTGTAAGCTGGGTTCGAGCGTCAAGTCAGCGCCCAAGACATCTGTTCCTAGTGTACCAAAATAGGGACCAATTGATTTCCCTAAACGTATCCACTGAATAGCGATTTATCCGGTGGATAGCGCTATCCAACGTTTGAACAAGCGGAGCCAGATATCTACAATCCTCGCCCAAAGTCCCTGAGACACCTATGCAAGTCCCATTTCCTTTGCAATGTTCAGATGTGATTGTAAAGTTACATGGCTACAACAACATTGCAAAAGGAGGGGGAAAACGAAAGGGAGCAGAATTTTCCAAAGTGTTTAAAGGTTTTTTTCTGAGATTGTAGGTACCCCATGGCATTTTTGAGGTACGCTAAGAAGACAACTAAACACTGTCTTCAAGTATTACTGATTTCTACTGCAAGAGCAGACCTTGTTCCGGGCTATTCCAAATAACGTAAGAATAAAAGCTAGAATTAAATAGCTCTCTAAGAGGCATTACTTACGGCTAACTCTTGAGGTTCGCAAGACAGGCTTGATTGAAAAATTAAAAACCGTTTTTGAATGAGTCAATTTCTTTAATTTTTGACCTTCCTCACTGACTATCACAAACACTTCAATAACTCGGACACTTTTGTTGCTGATCATTGCAACACTCAGGAGTAAACAGAATTCTAAGACTTGGCCATAATTCTCACTGTAGCAAAACAACAATGAAAACTTTCCGGCAATTCTGTGTAGAAAGGTAATGCAGGAATTCCAACCTGTACGCCTGGTCAATATTTCTTACTATACGAACAATAAGAAAAACTCTGAATTGTACAAACGTAATGCAAGGGCTATTGTTAGCTTATTTTGTCTTACAAGGCTCTAAAGCAAAAACATTATCAACATATAATAAACCACTCACAAGTTACAGCTTTCATACCGTTCACCTCTTCGTTCTTACACACAACGTGAAATGCCACTACTCTAATCGACACAATAAATATACAGCCACAAAAAGGACCAAATTTGTCAAAAGATTTTTCCACAACAACTGTGCTTTGCAGCTGATATTCAACTTAAATATTGCAGTTCCTCTAAATGTATGTTCACCGACTGAGCGAAAGTCCAAATCGATCCCTTCATGGCATGATGCGTTGACATCTTAAAGAATATTTCCTTCTGCAGACCGTTAAGCGACAAGTTCACGGTCTTAGATTGCCCATCAGGAAACACTTCAGCCGTAGATTGTCGAGCGTGCGCACTAATAACCTGGTAATTTTCTTATATTTCGGCTCGCCATTTCTTCTTCTTGCAATTGTTTCTTGAACTTGTTTACTTTGTCTACAAAGTAAAAAGGCAAGTAAAAATGTAAAAGGAAATAAAGGAAAAGATAGCTTAGCCAACGATAAAATAAACGACAATAAAACGAAAGCAAAGTTATGACTCTAACAAAACAAAAAACGAAACACAACACACGCAAGGCATGAACCAATCAGAAGTCCAATTTCGTTCCCAGTGCCTCTCAGTTGATAAGGCCGTGTAAATGAAGAGCGAGGGGTCCTGGGGACAAGAATGGCCAAGTCCCAGTAAGTCTAGTTTTCCTTTTTGTGCCCGACTTTCTGTTCACCAATCAAAATAATTCCTAGCCTGCGAGCACACCTCACCCGGGTGGAGAGAAACGACGACCGGAAATACGGATTCGTTCACAGGTTAAAAAGTCCCCCCTTGATATCGAGAGAGCATAAAGCTCCGTGTTTTACGCAACAACAAGCTGACAAGGATGCACTGAAAAAGGTTAGCAATGCAGTCTTACCTCGAAGCTGGGTGAATTTCTCGATCTTTTGCGCCAGTATTTCGTCTAATCGTCGTACATATTCTGTAAAATTGCACACAGATCACCAATTAAAAAAGAAAAAAAAAGAGTAATAATAATAGCAACATTGAAAGTATATGATGAACGAACAACACAAAAGACAGACAAACAACACACAAATCACAGGTATTTACACGCAAAACCGAAAATTAAGGATGGAAAAGCAAATGGCTCGCTCCATTCAGAATGGGAAACTTCAGAAAAAATAAGCTGCGATTTGAGGGGATGTAATTTCTCTACACTTTTTAGTTTGTTGAGCTGATTTGCAAATGCTTTGTAGCGGGTCGTTCTCCCACAACATCATTTTATAGTTTTATTTTTATGCACAAGATTTCTACCCGGAAGGTTTGTGTAAATGGTAAGAAACCCAAGACCGTTTTTAACCCTTTAAACCCTAATATCAAAATTCAAATTCTCGTTTGTTGTCCCTATACGTTTTCAATAGAAGTAGTTGGGAGAATTTGTTGAAGTATCAATTAGACTCATTTAATGTGATCATGTCCTTAATTCTCACGACCACTCTGTTTTATAAAGCGCTGATATTACAAGGAGAAATTTGACGCTGATCACTCTTAGGGCTTAAAGGGTTAAGGTCACTAAATACCTTCCATATTGTAATCCACATCTGTGTCTACTCTCTCCATCAGTTTTCTTTCTTCCTCTAATAATGTCTCAGCTTCCTGTATCAAAGATATGAACAGAGACGAAGGCGATGAGCAACTAAACTTGGAATTGAATCCCTTCTTGTGACAAATGAAACCCCTTCAACAGTGCTGTCACATGTCTTTTAGTATTGTACGAAAATACAATCAAGAATTTCTGTTGAATTTAAGAAGGGTTGCATTCTTTGGTGTAAAAGCAGAGTTTCCAGTGCACATCTAAAAAGTTTTAAAAACCACTGATAAAAAAATTGGACCGTTTTTTTGTCAGCGTTTATTTAAATGGTGGCAAATCAAACATGTTATCAAACCATTAAAAAAAGGCGCTTAACTCTGCTCAACCACTTCTGTGGTTGACAACGCAAGTACACACTACCTATAGTGTATCATTCAAACAGGAGAGCGTTTTGCAGTCATGCCTCTGCTCTTTTAAGGCAGTTGCCTAAGTATTTTTTTCATATTGACTGAGTTGAGGTTGCAATTCAAAAGGCTCCTGAATTAACTGCTTTACCTCAATGTTCTTCCTGTGATCATCCACTAGTTTATCTTCAGCATCCTGCAACTGGGAAACGGCTTCGTGGAACGTGTAAAGTTCTTGGGACTGCTCACCAGAGCCCTGCAGCAGAGGCCAAAAAATATAACTGATCAGTTCAAGTCTACAAGTAGGATGGAGCATCTAAGCGCTAACCCATAGCTTCCAAAATGAACGAGGACTCTTGAAGAAACGCAAAGCTCAAGTGTCGCAAAATTTTACAGTAAGAGCCGATATCCATGCCACCGTGCGTCACGGTATTTTTCTCTTCATGAAATATCAATGTGTTTGAAAAGGGAAGTCGTAAAGTTACTTTAAATGAATACGTACACTGTGATTACAGAGAAGAGCAAGATCCACATTGTTGATATGTCGGCCACCTGACAGAGAGGACATCTCATCAGGGCTGCTTCCATCATCTTCGCTGCCATTAGCTGCAGCTCCTTTCTTCTTGCGGTTACTCTCGGGTCCAAGCTCTTTTACTCTACCGAGACAAAGGAGATAATGCTTCTACTCAGTCTTCTGCCAAACATTCATGGCACCATTAGAAAACAAAGGCATCGCTTTTTACAATTAGGGGTTGGAAAAAGGTATAGCAAGGGGCTGGGCTGGAGCTTTCAAAATGTGGAAGACGAAAAACACATGGCCCATCCCCTCTTTTTGGAAAAGGCTACCACTAACTGAAGGTTAAAAATTACTTGGCCATCCCTACCAGTAAACATTTATTTGGTTTACTTTTAATCCAGTGAAACCAAATTATATGTATGAAAAATCATATCTCTGTTATAAAATAGGATAAGACACACCCACAAGGATAGCTAAAAATTGCACGTCCCACACCTTGCACAGGGTGCAAAAACTGATGACCCTCCCCCTCTCTGCTGTGACTCACCCTTCCCTATGCTTTTTGACCAGCTCCTTACGTTGCAGGCCCAGTTTACTCAAAAAAGTGAAGCGCCATTAACAAAACATGATAAATTTGGCAGTCTCGATTGCTACTTACCTGTCGGCATAACGAAGAGTGTTCAGAGTGTGTTCACAACAATTCATGCCCGGCGATATCATGGCGATCTAAAGGCAACGGTACAAAATTATGGAGACTGATCTAAATCTCGAAAGCTTCATTCACAATCGAACCTTACCATACAAGTCTTCGAGTTCTCTCCTATGAATGAGTCTCTGAGAACCTGTGGAGTAAAACAATACAGCAAAGAGTAAATTACCAAAAAGCTGCTTACAGAGTGTATTTAAGGGGGCCTTTGTTCACCATTTCTGTACATTAGATAACTTATTCTTCCTTGACATAGCAGCTGCCTGGACTGAGAGTGTATAAAGTTTCTCACCTGCGTCAGTTTGCTTGCTCTGAAAGGTAAATGTGCTCCCTTTCTTCCAAGAGCTCTGATGCATTCCTGTAAAGATTGAAACGAGAAGAAGCAATGAACTAAACAACATGGCAGAAGGAGGGAATTCTCGTGGCCTGCGTAGCAGGAGCTTGGAAGTAATGGGCGTAAGAAAGAACAGGCGCGAACGAGGGAGACACGCGAGGCTAAAATTCGCGTTTCATCGCGCGCGAATTCCCCTTTCCCCTTCCCTTTCGAGCACCTCTTACTCATGCGCTGGCGAAGAAGTTAGAGACCTTTATATTTTTTTACTTAAAACAAATCGCCCGTGGGAATGGAGATTGGGGAAATAGAAGCCACACTACCCCACCCCCACGCGATATTCCTTTTCCACTTTCTTCCGCACGAACAATTTGCCCCCTCCCAAGACTTCACTGACCTCACAGGAACTCGTTGATTAATCTTGTAAACATGCCTAACCAAATATTTTCGTGATCATCCTACATTATCTCTTCCGTTACCGTTTCTCCTTCTCCACGTTTGCCACAAAATAATACTAACCTTCAAAGCCAGTAAACTCTTGTTTATTTCTGCGCCTTCAAGTCTTGTAACTCGGTCAGCGGTTGAAGTGTCAGCTCCTCTTTCGTTTCCTGTGCGCATGTCAAACAATAGGCGGATTTAGCAACAGTGATGACGTCGCACGCAGAACGTAACATACATTTTAATGGCAGAAAAGTTTGAAAGTGATAGTTTTACTACACTTCATTGCTACGGCACGTCACAGCGCAAGGTCTTAGACGTTTACTGTTAACCGACTGGATAAATAATTTTCAACACCACTAACTGCCCAGCAAGGAGAAACTAAAAACGTTTGGAACTGACTTACCTGCCAAATCTATTAGTGAGAATTTGCCGTAAAGTTGGCCTCCCCCGCCATCCTTTCTGAATCCCCTAAAAAGAAAGAAACGAAAACATGGTCAGTGAAAAACAGAACCTTTTCTTTCTCGGAGTTTACGGAGAAAATTTCAGTTCAGTGTATTCTAACTTACCTCTTTCTCAAGATGATCTGAAATACCGCGTGAGATCTCGACGAATTCTGATTGGCTGATGTCTGCCCAGACGTCCTAAAGGAAAATAACCACACGTGATCCACACGTGATTTCATGTCTTTTTAAGTCTACACTAAAATACATACTGATAACGCAAAGATCTGCATGTGAGCGCTGAAAATTGGAAAAAAACATGACTGTCGATTTGCGTGTTGAAAAAGCTGCTTATAAACCTTTCTTTATGGTTTGCTAACAAGATGATCGAAGACAACTATGTGCCGAGGTTGTTGCTTACCTGAGTTTATTACCAAGCTCGATGAGTTTCAATGTATCCTGCACTGAATGCACTATCTTTTCTTCCAAGTCACAGACCTGCAGTGAAGAGTAAATCCAAAAAGAAACAAAAACAAAAAAAAAAACAAACATTAAGAAAAACCAAATTTGAAAGTTCATGACCCAGGTGAGTAAACTAACATAAAGGAAAAGGATCAGTTCACAGCTCGTTGAGTTTTGCCTTCTCTTTACATACTATGTTTCTCTAGATAAGAATCACTACTCGACACTGCTTCCCTATACCGAGATTAATGGTAAACAGAACAGTGATCGATAACTTTGTCAGGAGTAATCACTTTTGTTTGGATAGCCAAACATTGTGATTGGCTAAGAAACCCCGTGGCACTTAAATAAACCAATCAGAAGCATGAAATAAACCATTCGTCACTTGCTTGCAAGCTTTTCCCGCGTTTGAAGCCGCTTACAGCATTTGGCCGAAATCCGACTGGTTCATTTGTTTGCCCCCGTAGTGCTGATTGGCCAGATTTCAAAGTTTGACTATCGCTACAATGCTAACATTTAAACCACACAAGTCATCAATTGCCATTTTTCACCTGGACTTGCTGATTTCCATCCTCCAACACTCTTAGTCTTTTCCTTTTATTCAGTAAATCAAATACCTAAACAAACAGAAAGAAGAAAATGGCCTTTAAAATCAAGACGACGGCTATTGAAATTTGTGTCTTCTTGCAGCCAAGGTCGGCCGCGTTGTCGCTTAAATTGCTCCGTCTTAACGGAGTTAAAATCAGCTTTCAAACAGCTACAATAAAAAAATAGCGTTTTACATAATGAATACATGCATTTTTTTTGGGGGGGGGGGGGGGGTCCAGAAGGATACACATTTTTAAAGACATAACAAGACGTACAGTTGCAATTTTCACAGGTACCTAAAATTCTCTGTCTATAATTCAATGCCATGAAACCTGATATTCCCAGGCCTTGAAATGCAGCATGTTGAAAATTCTAGAGATCTGAGATCTTTTCACTTACTTTGCTTCCATAAATCTCAAAATAACTGGCAGATATTAGAAGATCCTTGTTTTTATGTTTCGGTGATTTGTTCTGTTTGAAAACATCTTGAGCTGCAACAAAAAAACGATAACGTTTCGGCTACATGAACACTTTTCATAACACTGTATCACCAACTAGAGAACGCGAGGACTTCCAACAGGGGCACCCAACGTCAATTTTCGAACAATATCTGATCCGAAGACGATTTGAGATCTTGGGTACATGCGATACCAACCTGATAAGGCATAAATTCCTTTTGTACAATCCTGTTGCTTCCCTGAAAACGTACCACCCATGGTCTGTAAAGCAAAAAATACATGATTTCGAAAGTGATTAGGCGAGACATATTTGAAAGCCAATACAATTAACTCTCTCTAAAGGTTAATGTTCACTGTCGCGTAAAAAGCGTAAACGCAAATGTTCAGCGAGGTTCAACTTTACGTTTACTCGCGACCTAACATACATCTCCTTTATTTTATTTACACACGCACGCACGTTGAAATTACGCGACAGTAGAAATCCATCCTAAGACGACCACTTTTTAGATGAGCAATAAGGGACTGGTCATTATTTATCGCCTGGAGGAATGGGGGGCACGCGAGGTAAGATTGGGGGCTAAACAACTTGAGATTTAGCCGATCCCCCCTTTGAACGTTACTACACTGAAGTGATCCCCCCTAATAACCCCTTCCCAAGTCTTTACGTTCAAAGAAAATTTGAGTGCACCCCCTCTCAATCGTTCCAAAGTTTCCAGCAATCCTTCCTTTTGGGTTCTCAGTTAAGACTCATCCCCCGCTTTTGTTCTCCTAAAAATCAAGTGACCCCCCTAAAATCCTCCGCCTTCCCCCTCCTCCCCAGGCGACAAATAATGACCGGACACTAGAGTGCCCATCTTATAGAGAGTCAAATAAGGGAGTAAAGAAAGCCAGGGACCAACTCTAGGTGTCCGTTTTGCTGAGGTGTCCAGAGAAAGGCGACTGTAGTGGAATTTTTTTATTACCGAAAAAAAGGGGAAAAAGTCAACTTACATGCGTTTTACCACTTCCAGTCTGGCCATAAGCAAAGCAAGTTGCCATTCCTTGGTTGAAGATTGTGTCCACAAGAGGCTTAGCAGTGTATCTTAAAAAAAAAAAGAAAAAAAAAATGCACTGTGTTAGATTTCACCGTTTCCCCCTATATCTATTCTAGCAGAGCGTAGTTTGGAGAAGCTATCCCGATTAAAAGTCGTTCTCCTTATGTACAGTAAACAGAGTGCGCGAAAGTGCGGAAATCCTTTTTCCCCTTGGCAATGCCCCTACCCCCTGGGGAGGAAACGTATTATTTTCGAGAAGCAAGTGGGCGTGAAATCACCACCCAGAAAAAAGAGGATAGGCGGAGGGAAAAGAGACAACGAGTGACTAGAGCTCAGACTGTGGCCAACGTTGGACATATGCTTTGCGTTGATCTCTCTTCCCTCCGCGTGTCACCTTCCTTGCGGGTTGTAACTTTTATGCACGCCCCCGGGGTTGCTCGTGTGTTTCCCTCCCTCATTAAATAAGACATTTTTCCGATGTTTGTCATTGATGAATGCATTCAGCACTGCACCCAATTTTACCACTTGGAGAGCAAATATATTTCATCCATTCATAATTATTTCAAATTTTTGTTCACCGCAACTCATCCGCTGTTATAGAATTTCTCATATCTACGTTTATACATCACAAACGAGAAACTCGAAAATCATGAACAGCTAATGCCACTGGGAACAAACCAAAGTCTTAATGAACAGATCAGCAGATTAAGAAGCTGTGAAAAAGCTTACCTGTACACCAATTCATTATTTGCATTTTCGTCAAAAGCATAATCAAACCTAAGACAACATCAAAGGCAAAGTCTGTCAAGAAGAGCTAGAGTGTCACAAATGACCTGTCACTAATAATCAACAAGTTGCATTTAACAAAAACTTCTCACTTACCAAAATTTGTGATTTTCTAGGTATTTTGTGAGGTCCACTTTCTGCTTGGGCTCATGGACCTGAAATAACAAACAATTTAAAATTCTATAAATTTTTCTAAATCGATGTTGCATTATAGTGAAACCAGATCTAGTTGTACAGGCATTTTTACAGGTTTTACAGAACTTGAGTATGTTTATTTTGTTATGAATCAGTTTTTTAACCAATTTTTCAACAAAGCATCATCACCATATTAGAAACTCACTGTCACTATATTGGAAACTTACCACACAGTAATCACCACTTGGTACTATGATAACATCAATTTCCTTTTTGTTAAGTTCTACAGGAAATGCAATTAAAGTTAAACAGTTAATTACAGTTCCTAACCTTTAATACCAAATACATGTACATGCTGTAGTAATTAAAGCCAGTTTAATTTACTCTATTCTTACAGTGAATTATTTTTGTACATCGAGATGCCAAGTAAACTGGGCATATTAATTTGTCACTTGGAAGGGCAAACTTAAACACCACAAAATACTGTCAATTCAGGTGTATAAATTAGCAAATTATTGCTACATGAATTTGTAAAATTTGTGCAAATACCTTTTTTAGAGAGAGGCCGTTTGCGGACACAAACACAGATTTGGTGGTCTATAACCTGTTAAGTGAAGAAAAAAAATTCCAAAGTAATATTACATGTTATTAACATGTTCAAAGAAATATGATTTAAAATATTACCCTTGAATATCCCGCTTCTTTACACCTTTTAATAAAAATCCTATGATCCATTATTGAACCAATGCAAGGCAAAATGTGTTTGTTAAAATGTATTTGTATTTGTTAAAATTGAGTGGCATTTTTGAAGTATGGTTGTTAACCCTTTAAGCCCCAGTATTCACATACAAATTCTCCAAACTGAACTCTATACATTTCCTTAAAGAATGTGTTGAGAGAATTTGATAAAAGATCAAAGCATTTTCTCTTAGGTGATCAAATTATTAATTCTTATAACCTAATCTCTGGACAATCTATGGATATGGTTAGGAGAAAATTGATGTTGGTCACCATTGGGACTTAAAGGGTTAATGGGTTGTAAGGAAAACTGCTGTTTTCAAATGAGCTACTGGCTCTCTTATTTATGTTAATTTACAGTTGAATTATATCCCATCTCTCTGAATAATTTGCATGACAGTGTACTGTCATGCAAGAATAATGTCACTTGATTATCTGTTATTATTAATTTCATAATCACTTCTTTTTCTATTCATTGTTATTTTACGTTCCTTTTGCAATACTGTAAATAATAATATGCAAATAAAGGTTAATGTTGTTGTTGTTTTTGTTTGGCTCTCTTACTAGAGAAGGTATTGATTAAAAATTAAAATAATATACTGTAATAATATATAATAATTTATTACAATGAATAATACATGTAACAAAATTATTGTATACTTACTGGGTCAGACATTGTCAGTCCTTTGATATCTAACTCTGCCTGGTATTCCCTGAGAAAAATAATTTTTAAAAACAATTAATAGCGATGATTTTCCTTTAAAATGAAAGGCTGTTCTCTAGCGGCACCCAGTGACCCCTGGTGCCTAACTTTTGCTCTTGGACAAACTGAAAATCTTACTTTTTTCATACAAATCATATGCTGGGCACCCCGATTTTACAGGTTCAGAGCACTGGGCTCCCTTCAATTTTTCTTACAGCACAGCCTTGAAAAATGACTCTTAATTTTTTTTCATCTTCACTAATTTTTCATTTCTGGGTATTATCATACATGTATGTTATTAAATTAGACAATATTACAAACGTAAAAATAACTATCAGATGTGCTCTTATTGAATTTGTCTCATGTGATGGTATCATGACATATCACACCTTATCATTTGTAAAAATTCCCAGTTGGAGTTTCCAGGATCCACCTCTTGCTGTAGACGAAGCTTCATTTCTCGCTGTTCTTGTTGTTGAGCTCTGGAAATTACAAAGGTAGCATGAACTCATAAATAAACTGTCTTGTCAGTAGTACACTGTGATGTAAAGTGAGAAGAGCAAAACCTAGGCAGGCCCCTTTATCAGTGGGTTCATGTTTCACGTAGTTCATAAACTTTCAGACCCTAGAACTTTTTTTTTCACAAGGACTATACGAGACAAATCCTATTTTTCATTCAAGGACTTTCTTTCCAAATAATTAAGACAAAAGGGGCTGACCTAAAACCTTATGTACCAGGGATTTGATGTCTTGCAAAGATTAGTGCAATAGACAAGTTTAGCATCAGTTCAATTTTCCACAAGAAATAATAAAAAAAACCTTTCAAAATGTTCAGATTGTGTCTCTGCATGTGCTAACAACCAAATTTACACACTCAGGAATTTGGCCTGGGTGTTGTTGCTTGCAAATCCAAAATTTATTTCATTTACCTTCTTTCCTCTCTGTTCTTTTTTAAACGCTCAATCTCCTTGACACAGTTGGACCTTCTCCTATTTACTGTGGAAGGGAGAAAAAAAAAACAATGTTAAGCCTCATACAAAATAAAAAATTGTTGTCAGTGATAGATGTATCATTCATCTCTTTCACAGGAACATATATGAACATAACTGACCAGCTCCCAACATCAGTGGCTTCATAGCTCAGTTGATTAAAGCATTGCACTGGTATCGTGACGTAACGGGTTCAAACCCCGTTGAAGTCCTTATTTCAATATTTATTTAAAAAATGGGTTTTAAAATTATAGCTGGTTATACTCCCAGGAACAGACTGCATACCTGCCAACTTCTGGAGATCTAAAATCTGCAGACTCTCTATTTTGCACTACCCCCCCCCCCCCACCCCCGAATGTCAACAGCACCAACACCCCCACTCCCCCCCCCCCCCACGCCG
Source organism: Porites rus (assembly GCA_964035705.1). Classification (NCBI taxonomy): domain Eukaryota; kingdom Metazoa; phylum Cnidaria; class Anthozoa; order Scleractinia; family Poritidae; genus Porites; species Porites rus. Next base: position 1,928,509 of record OZ038003.1, on the reverse strand, counting down.
ACAAATTGCCTTAGGACATTATATGACGTCTTACATGATGTAAATGGGATCAAAATGCGCTTTCATCATTGTAATGACAAACTAATCTTTGTCATTGACTAAACATGTACAATGAATAAAAAAAGTTTGAATTTTGTGAAAAAATGGACTAAATTTCAAACTAAAGCACAGAAATGTTCAAAAGTCCAATTTATCCGGGAGATTTAATGCTCTAACCGGGAGATCGGGAGATTTGATGAAAAACTTGGAGACTCCAGGGAAACCGGGGGAGTTGGCAGGTATGAGACTGAGGCAACTGAAGGGAGCTGTTTTTCACATACTTTCACTTAAAGCCATGAATAAAAGTGCAAAACACCAATTTAATATTATTTCTCCATGATAGAAGAATGGATTATGGCTTTTAAAACAAAGAAAAGGAGTGCCCAGATTTTTAGTAAACAGTGATCATCAAAAAATAAATACAGTCACTTTACCTGCATTCGAGCTTGGATTGTCTTTTTGTGGAATCTCTATCTGTGAGCCTCCATCATCTTCATTTGCCAGATTCAGAGCCATTGGCCGCTCAACTTTCCCTGCAAAGCCGACAAGATTTTTTCACATTGTGGCTACATAAAAATGGAATTATAAGTAGCCCCTCTGAGGGTTACTGGCAATTCAGAGAACTTGGTACCAAGATCTCTAAGGCCAATTTTTTTAAGGAAAGTACGAAGGGACAGCGTAAACAGAAATAATTTTCAGTGGGTGAAGGGCCCTCAAATCAACAAACTCCAGCTCTGTGGGGGTTGCATGGACAATTATTCATGGTACAACACAGTTTGGACACAACCAACAATAACCTCTGGAATATTATAATATTACTTGTATACAAAGCAAACAAAAAGTCATGATAAATGAATTTTTAAGATGAATAAAGGGTAATGGATCCTAGTTTCCAAAAGGCTAAGGGATGGGTTTGACAGGAAAAAATTGTTAGAGAAGAACAGAAAGTTACTCAATAGAAGAATTCTGATTTCATAAACCCTTCCCTTCTTGAAGCTCTCAATGATTCAAACCAAAAAAAGCTAACTTTCACACATGATTTCTCAAATCTCCTAACAATTTGAATCAATTTTGAAATATCAAGATTTCAGAGGAGAGTTCATGTATTGGATCGGGACAACATGATTAAATAAACAATCTTTAGACCTGAAGGTGTGTAAGCTTTTGGAGAAGACACCGAGTGACTTTCATTTCTTTCATTCTGCAAAATCAAGTAAAAAACAACATTTAATTGATACAGGCTGCACTGATCAGTGCCGGGGACAATATTATAGTCACCATTAATCTATGTCATTTGAACAACGCAGTTGTTTACAATCACATACCTTGTTGACTGGTGTTGAAGAAATTCTTTTGTTTGTTGGCTTTGAGGGCTTTGGTTGAACAACAAGGGTGGGATTCAGGGCAAAAATCTGGTCAACTTCAATCTGCAATGAAAGAAGAGATGCATAAATTAATTTTATGATTTTATAACTATCATCCCTAATGAACACAATAATGAGCATTAACTAAAGACCTTGATCAGGACTCAGGTGAGAATGGCAGAATGTTGTCAGAGTTACAGTAATAATATAAGTTCCTCCTTTTCACTGAAGTTCATTATGTGCTGATCACAGATGAAATCCTAAATGAGCAGGAATGTATAGTGTGGCTTATAAATAATTATTTTTTAAAAATGTATGCATTGGAAAACAGTGCGGAGAAAATATAAGCAGGTATGGGCTGAACAAAACGTTTACTGCCATCCACAGGGTTGACCATTTAAAAGAGATAACTTAAAGTCATAACACACATTAGGAAGTCAAATTAAATTTAGGTAACTGGTGGGAATTATTTTAGAGATCTAGTGGATTTTTTGACACCAATTTCTCTGACTACATTTTTGACTACATTTTCTCATAAATCTTTGCATTTGTTTTAGTATTTGATTTGACATTAAATGGTAGCACAATTAAGAAAAAATAATGATAAAAACACAGTAATTTTTTTTCCTATTTCCTAGCAAATGTTAATAAACTAATTGTGACCACATGAGAAATATTAAAAAAAAATACTTGCCCCAGGCTAAAACTGTCTGTTCAAAACATAATAATATTAAAACAGCAAGTTTTTAAATTCAACCACAGAAGACTTGAGACAACATTGCAAGAATGTATGAGTTTTCGTGATACCTTAAACATTTCTTTTGTGTAATAAAAATATATAGAAAAAATGTTTCTTCTGACTGAGAGTGTGTTGTGTTATATTTATTTACAGTGAAGGCCAATGAAGCATAATACCACTTATGAAATAATGAGACAATTATTGTCTCATTAATCATTGACATGTGAGAATATTGTGATCCTAAAGATCACATAAATACAGAAAGACTTTTCACAGGTTCTGAGCATAAAAATAAGCAAAGATCTTGATTGGTTGCACCCAGCATGCATGTGGGTGAGACAATTTTCAATGAATCATTTGGGCCAAAAAGTCATTTTTTTTTTTTCAGGAGTTACACTTTGGGGGTGGGCTATTTTTATGCATTGAAGGAACTAATTCTGTGATTAATACAGGATCTCCACAAAAAAAACAGAACTCAAAAAAATTGGTGGCATATGTACAGTTAGCAGCATAATGTGTTGTGATTTTATGTTAAAGATATTGTCCAGACTGCTTTTAACATGTTGCAGTTTGCTTTTTGGTGATTGTAAATCAGCTCATCCACAACACAATGAAACTGCCACAAAAATAACTCAACAATATAAATCTTACCTCCTTCCCTTTTGTTTCCCCATTTTCATACCATTCTACGGTCACACTTTTTGTGTCCAAGTTAATGCCACTTATCATTGAGGAGTGAATACGTCCTAGAGTAAAAATAATAATAAAATGCAGTCAGACAAAGAAGATATTCAGCTATGATCTTAGGAAGATAAAGGGGTCTGAATGCTCTTGAGGATACTATCAGTGCTTGATAGCCTTGGTATAAGTATTTTTGTACCAGAGAATAATATTGTTATTACTGTTAAGCAAATGCTTTTTTTTTTTTTTTTTTTTAAGAAATAGGGTGTCAATAAATCATACCTGCTGAATGTCATTTATTTTAGCATATTTTCTTTCAATATACCAGTTTTTCTTTTTTAACAAATAATAAATTGTTCTAGGGACTACAGATTTCTTGATTTGTGCTGGTACTGGTGAATATAGATTGAAGAACTACAGATTTACGCCGAGGAGATAAATAACTGCAAACTTTTTATTTATCGTGTTGAGACATTCCTTATTATGAAGAATTAATGTATGAGTATCTATGTTAGAGCTTTGTAGATAAGAATCTTCCACATGATCTGATTGATGAAACCTACTTAAAACGCATAATACTTATACCGATTTTCTCCCTGAAAAAAAGGAAAGCGTCGTTACTAAGGCGAGGAGGTAAAGACATGAGATGTTTACACTTTGTATCACTGAAATACACAGGCAAACAACCTTCAAATTATGTTAACGCGCCGGGTAATTTACTCGCCAGTAACAAACAGCATCCCTGAAAAAATTGACACCGTACTACGAAAAAGATATCACACTATATTATATGAATACAAAAAGTAGGTTGGTCGTCGATTTTACTGAGCCCTACGAAAAAAAAGGTTTTTGTTGTTCTTGTGTTGTAAATTGAACTTCACCTACCATCGGTACGCTGTATGTCAACTTTGATCCCAACCACAAGTTTACTGTATTTGTCCATGGAGACAGTTCTGTTCAATCGTATATAAGAATGTGATCTTCTGAGGGGAAATCTAAAGCCGTTGCGCTCTTCATTCGTTTGTAAATTCGGATTTTCCGCTCCAAATCACTCCTTTGCAGATTCACTGTTGGAAATTTTACTAAACGAGCCAGCACATGTCCAGCGTTACTTCGATGGGTACATACAGTAAGTACTTTGTGTACAGAGCGTATTATGTCTGGGTTAAATGAAAGGACACTCCTTCCATCCTCACTCTGGATATAATTTTTTTTCCGGGGGTTTGGGGGAGGAGGAGTGGGGGGAGGGGGGGGGAATGTAGTCGAAGGTTGGATACTTCTTAAAGAGATGGTGTTGTACTTTGGGCAGCCAGCAAGAGCCATAATGGGTCTTGGCAGCCAGTCAATTTGACGCTTCGTATGCTAGTCAACATACACTCTCAAATCTAAAAATGATCATAATCTGACAGTAACTTTAGATCACTTTTGAAAATATATGTTGACTAGCATCCGAAGCGTCAAATTTAGAAAAAATGTGATCAAAGTTCACGATGTTTATCACCGCTGTTTGTGTTTTATTTTTAGTATAACTTCAATGGCCCAAAAAAAAGAACAAAAGTCTTAATAAGCGGACGCTTCTCGCATGTCTTTTAACATTTACGAAGTCGTTCGCGTCGCTTGTCTGTCGCATACCATAAAATTCCGAAAATAAGCCTCGGGGCTTATATTTTTCAAAGGCAATTTTTGAGGGGCTTATACTATAGTCGGAGGGACTTATGTACGGAGGGAAATTTGCGTTTCAAAATCGATTGGGCTAGCTTTTAAAGGGAAGGAAACTTAGCGTTTTTGCTTTGTTTTACTTTGTATTCGAGGGCAAATTCCAAGTTCAAGCCTCCCGGGGGGGCTTATATTCGGTGGGGCGATTTAACGGAGGATTTTTTGCGTTACGATTTTGTGGGGCTTATATTTGGAGGGACTTATAAATGGAATGGCTTATTTTCGGAATTTTACGGTATTTGGTTTGTCAATTACGCGACAAACAAGCGACGCAAACGACTTCGTGAACGCTAAAAACCATGCAAGAGAGAAACCTCTGCTCACAGGTGATATATATAGAAACTATTTTGAGGATTGAATTATTGAATGCAAGTCACCTCTCTTTTACCCTGGGTACCAGAGGTTTTTTTCTCGCGTGCGACGGGGAGCTTCGTTTTGTTGGCCGCAGGCCGAACTGACACTAGCGGAAACCGCGCATGAAAAGCCTTTGGCACCCAGGGTACCTCTCTTCCCATCCCTGATGGTGCGTAAACAATAGGGCCTGGACACCAATACAGAAAATATCCATTTTATTTAAATATTAATAACTCAACAGCGACCAATGAAAGTAATATTTGTATATAATGGCGTTAGAAAACCTTACTTATACCGACTCGTGTTGTCTCAACAAGAAAATATATTTTATTCTTAAACAATTATGCTTTAAGTATTAATTCTATATAAACCTCACTACGTATGCACTTAATATTATATCGGCTGACATTCTTAAAGATATATTCCCTGATCAACCCCAAACAGACTGAGCAAGAGTCTTCACTTGATATTTGTAATCTACCAATCCTTAGCACGGTTTCTTTTTTCACAACACTCCATGTTTTTTTAAGAACTGTAACCCTACAGGTTATGAATTGAATTTTGATATAAAGCAGTTTCTTTTTTTTTCTTTTTCATTTTTTCTATCCCTTACTCTCTTCGAAGTTGGTCGGGGTGGTACGTACGCGAGCAGCGGGGGTGTCAGCAGCAGTCGCGCGTGTGGCCTTTTTCTTTTTCGAAAAAAAGAAAAAAAAGGGAAGAACGAAGATCGAGAAAACTGCTCATTGTCTAACTTAAGGTTAAACAAGCCCTTCCCTTATGAAGAGCGAGAAAAGAAAACTTAACCTCTGGAAAATGATCACTTGAATGATTACACTGTAGTTTTTCGTCCAGGAGTCTAATTATCGTACTCTTCAAGGTAGTTCTAACCCAAGAATCCTGCAGTATTACCACTCTTAGAAACCTAATCCTAACAGTGACCAACAAAGAGCAGCTACTGAGCATCACTTTCCCGTGGTATTGCTTATTATACGGTACAAGGTGGTACTAACTTTTGAGTCTGTGGACCCTTACTCAACCGAAGACTACTTCGAAGAAGAATATACGATAAGAAACCCTTAGCACAAAAAGGGTCACACGTTAGCTCTGACGGCTTTTACACAACACAAGCGGTCTTTGTAGGACCTATCAGCTGTTAGTTAGCGCTTCTTTCTCTTGCGTTTCTTGGGCTGCTTATTTGATCCTTGGTTTCGCTCTTCCCTAGGTGGGTTAAACTGACCGAAAAAAGCACGCATGAAATTTTCAAAATCTTCTTCTTCTGACCTGTAAAAAAGCAGCAAACAAACACCATTTTACAAGGCAACATCTGAACAGATGGAGAATAATAAAACAAAAAATGGGTAGAATTGGTAAAGCTTTGAGTTTCATGTTCTTACATAAAAAAATGAATGCTAGAGGCCAACAGAGGGTCACAGTAGGGTCAACAGTCGGCCGTAAAACAGTAAACATTTTAGTCGTTAGGCGTAAGAAACGAAATTGTTTAATCGTTAATCGTAACAAAAAGAAAAGGTTCTTAGAAGCCTAGACCACCAAAAACTTTTGACTTTTTTTCAGAACAATTTTTTTCTCCTTCATATGTCTGTTAACCGTAACGGTGAGACTGAAGTTAACCTTTAGCCGTAGAAATGCGAAAAATACTAACCACTAACCGTAACTGTCACCATCCAATTGAAACCCTCTAAAGAGCAATTTACATATAAGATAAACGAACCTACCTTGAGTTAAAGCCGCCAGGATAGGATTGTCGAGTCTTGAGTTTTAGGTGAACCGTATGAGGATTGGGCTCCACTCGATAATTGCCGAGACCCTGCAAACAAGAAGTCTTTTCTTAAGCACTTTGTTTTCAGAATTGTTTCAAAAGGAAATTTCACGTTTGCTTTGATTTCCCGCCACTTTTAACCAATCCCGCGCTAAATGTTTGAAATTCTGATTGGTCCAACGGAAGCTTTGCCTCTGTTGTGATTGGCCAGTTCAGAGCAAGGCTCGGAGAGAAACCTAGAACGAGGATGCCGTACCCAGTTGTATTGTACAACTGTAATTTTTGATTGAACACCATTTAATAGGAAAACAAAAAGAATCCCTCGTTAAAATAACAGGCTCCGAAGAATCATTCCCAGAATGATTACTTCCAGTCATCAGGTGGTCAAAATAAAGTCGTTTTTACTACCTCGCACCCTAAAACACGCCTGTGGCACTTTCAGGGCACTCCAATGTAGATATCAAAAATCTGTGCGCCAGAGAAGTATCATGCGCGCTTTCCGATTTCGCAAGTTTTCCTCGTGGCTTAAGATGAGTCGGCCTGTGACCAAGACCGAAGCTTACCACCGTACTCGAGAAAAGAGCTCTAATACCCAGAGTGCAAAGACCGTAAATCTGAGAATTTCTGCTAAGTGTATAGATGTACCTGGCACGCTGCCCAGTCAGTGACATCATAGACTTCACCCTCCATACAAGCGTAGAAGTGAATCTTATAACCAAGAAAACTGCTTTCCGCCCACAAATCTCCCTGAAAAAAAAGCAAAATAAAATAATAAAATTAGATTATGACGATCAAGGTCATCAAAATTAAGGAAATGATCGCCCAAATTAAAAACCAAGCCGATAAGAAAACAACTTCTCCTTAAGAGCAGTAAAAGAAATGAATAGAGCTTGGAAAGGAGAATTTATCCGTTGATACTAAAAAATTGTAATTCCTTACCTCTTTCGCAGCATGTCTTGTGTTACAACGACTGCAATACCGCGCCGTCAGAACAAACCGGTCTGTGCTGTAGCGTCGGTGTTTCCCATCACACTGATTACAGTGTAAATAATTTTGCATCTGCGTTAGAAAAGAGAGAAATCTGAGACTTGTATGTATGATCCATGCGCGTTAGCCATAGCCTGTCACAGCCGTTCAAATTGTGGGACAGTGCAAAAAGATGTGAGAAGGAAAAACACCGAGGGTGGGGTAGGGAGTGAGCATTCCCTTCTCTCCCTCTCCCTCTCCTCCCCCTTACTTTTTTTCGCTCGCTGACTTCGCGCGCCATAATCCACCATCTGCCAACCTGGAACAGGCTCTATTAGTTACGCCGTTAAGAAATAAGTTCGAGACTACGAGCAGGGGTGCGTCCTCGCGTATTTCGCTTGCTCAGCTATCCCTAAGGAAAATAATATCCTGAGAAATCAGTCGACATTTCTCGCCGCCATCACTGCTTTCATCGCGAAATAACGTCTGAGAAACGAGCGCAGAAATTCCATACTGATGACGCGTTACTACCCAGATCTGGGTAGTACTTCTGATTGGTTGTGCCGCGAGAGAAATTTGCTTCACACTGTAATTATTGCCCCTGGAGTTATCTTCCTCGATCCTAACAGGGATAATTCCCCCATCACCAATTGACGGAAAATCTTTTCACTGGACGTGCAAAATATTCATACATTTTGCAGGGGTACCCAACGTCAATTTTTGGAAAATATCTGTTCGGAAGACGATTTGAGATCTAGAATTTTCGGAACATTTGTTGTAAAATTTCTTGCTTGCCTGCCTCTTCTAGGATTTTCGAACACCTAAAAAAAGGTATAATTGGCCATTTTAACGGAGTTTTACCTTAAAAAGGAAACCTAGAATTTTCGGGAGCCTTTTTTCTGGCTGAAATTTTCGAAACGGTAAGTTTTGATCCCTATAATTTTCGGATCACTAGACTTTCAGCTAGGAAATCCGAACAGATGATTTAGGGGATAAAAATATGCCTACATCTACCGTTTAAATACTAAAATACGTTCAACAATGCTATGTTTAAGTGGTTTTGAACTATATTTTCGTTGGCTGCCCCTCATTTTGGACAAGCTTAAGTTTTACGTAATATATACATATTGATCAATCTACGCCTGGAATAGCTGTGTGATCTATGACAGTATCATACCTCTTGCATCTTCTTTCCAAGATCAGCAAAAAATTGTTCAGGACTGGTAGGATGGCCAGAACTTCCCTCCTACAAGGAATATATTACAGTGTTACTAAACTGCACCATGAAAATTACCCGATGTCTCTGTTTTCTGGGGGAATTTGAGCCAGTTGTAAACTCTTTTCCAGCGCTGTATTGGACTGGTATCACATCTGGGGGTGGGGGGAGGGGGGAATTGCTACTTTTGCATTCCCCATAATCATAGTTTTCAGTTTGTGTTAGGATCACTGTCACGCCCACGAGAAACTGGAAACAATAGTTTTGCAAAATGTTGGAGGGGAAATAAGGTGTATTATAGGCAATGCCACAATGGCGAATAGTAAGGGATACTGATGTTATAAGGTTAAAATTACCTTTCTACTGGCACTTGCCCATTCCTCCTCTCTCCTCTTCCACGCCATTTCTCTGTCATAATCTCTGCGCTTATCCTGTTTTAAATATACATTGTAAATTATTACAAGTGTAATGTTAACAAACAATACCCAGGGAAGTGTGTGTAATCACAACTGATGTGTCCATCAAGAAAATCCTATGGTTGTGACTATTCAAATAAAACATCACCGGGCTTTGGATGTTGAAATGTTGGATGGTGCTATCCACCCAACAAATCCACCTTTTGAATAATTGGGTGCAGTACTTTTTCATATGGTGCAATGTATTTAGTGCACAGTTTTAACTTTTGAGGCATGGATGAAATCCAATAATGTGACTGAAATAAATACACTCCTCGCTTTCACAGTATTTTTATGTAATATTTAATAGAGAGAAGTGTGACATCACGTTACCATAGTAGAAAAATTTTTTGGAAGACAACAAAAGGGATCTTCGGCAACAATGACAGTGACGGCAACGAGAATGGCAAAAAAAGCAATAAGGTTATATCAGTAAAACAACAACACTTTGCATGTGCATCACGCTTTTTTGCAAATTTTTGAGCAATTGTTGCACGACTGCGACATGAAACTTCCTAATTTTACACGCCTGCTTTACGGAGTAGGTGAACACAACACAAAAGGTTTCTTTTCCTTTTTTCTAAACTCAGATACGGTCCTTTCGGATTCAACCCAGAAAATTTCACCAACATTTGACTAATGAAATTGAAGAAGATCGATGGAGTTTGAAAGAGTGCGAATTTACTTTTTAAGTGAATTTTCGGTTTGTTGTCATCCAAAAATTTTGCTACCATGGCAATGTGATATAACGACTTCTCCTCCCTATTCTTTTGTTCTATTCTAGCAAAACAAAATTAATCTGCATGTAGGTATTGTTTTGGGCACTTACTGCATCACTAAGAATGTCAAAAGCATTGGCAAGAATCTTGAATGCTTCATCAGCTTGACCATGTGGGTTCTAAGAGAAAAAGTAACATTAACATTGCTGGTAATCATTAATTTTCATGGTAGTTCTGTTGCATGGTGACACGTTCAAAAGCTGGATAAATTTTGAAAGTAGGAATTTGAAGCATGCAATTCACTGCCATTTAGTTCTTCCTCAGCTTTGAAGCTCTGTGCCACAATTACGGTCTGTCACCACCCAGCCATAGAAAAAGGGTGTTAGCAACACAGCACTTAAGCAAAGGCTTGACAATCTCAATAGCTGGGAAGCATTTCTGATCACCCACAAAGTCACATCATTATTGTGTGGTTGTCTCTTTAGGTTTCATTTTTTTCCATAAGGTCTTAGATTTCTGATTGAGGATCTCCTCAACCTGGCAAGACTCCAACCATAATTCTTTTATACTATGATTCGACTTGTCTACGAAGAGTTACTGATGACGTACTTTTCCAAACTGTGCTTTCAGTCTATCATTTAACATACATGTAGTAGAATTCTACCACGTAATTAAGACCACTGATGAAAGTGTCCCATACCTTGTCTGGGTGTATTAGTACAGCAAGTTTCCTGTATTGTCTTCTAATATCATCATCTGAAGCATCACTAGGTACTCCAAGGACACTGCAATATAACAAACCACCAATTGCTATAAAATCATTATTTGCACTTTTCATTGCACCTTATTTATTCTGGCAATGGCAATGAAAGAATGGATGGGAGGGAAAAATATGGAGGAATGGAAAAATTTACATGTAGCTAGTCATTGTCATTATTATGTGTAAATGACACAGCACAAGTACATGTATAAACACAAGAAAAAGTTGAGCTTCTCATGAAACTCCTCTTCTCCTGCAATAGACCTATTCGGCTAACCCAATGTTGTACCCAATTCAAATCTCCCGGGGTTAAGATTCTTTGTGTATTGTATTTGCATTATAATGTGGCATTCTCATTTAAATGTATGGAAATTCCTGAAACAAAAAGTTTTATTCCCAAAGGGTTTGAATTGGGTACAAGATTGAGTTAGCCGAATAGGTCTATCGTAATGCTGTTGCCTTAAATTATGCCGCCTTATGCTAATCATGCACGTAAACACCATTTTGCTAATGCTTTCATCTACACGTAAACAAGCCACCCTGTATCACCGTCAGCACACACAACTAAACATAAATATAATATTAGTCCTAAATGCTTTTTCCCTCATACACATACGTATTTTCTGTAAAACTAAACAGAATTAAGCAGACATGTAGCTATAACCCAGACACTAGCATTGGAAGGTTGAGGTATGTGGTTAATACAAGTTTCAATGTACACCCAATACAAACTTCATGCACTTCCCCTGAGGCAAATGCTTGTTACACACAAACCTGTATGGGTCACTATCCTTATTTTGCAGCATGTGTGTTATTGCAGCTTCCCCTGGATAACAAATAGTAAAAAGGAAGACACTTTCAGTGATCATAGTATGAAAGGCTCTGCTCTTAGAAAAACTGAAGGGGGCCCAATCCTCTAAACCTGTGAAATCCAGGGTGCCTAGAATAGGATTTCTGTTAAAAAATCTAAGCCTGTTTAGTCGATAAAGAGCAAAGGTATAAAGGCGGCATGGGCCACTGTGTCCTGCTAGAGCTTAGCTCTGATTTGCTGTAGGGATTAGTTTTGTATTTGAATACAACAAAATGAATATTTCACAAAAACCTTCCTCTCTATGTTACATGTATGTACAAAGTAGTTGTAAAAATGTGCCAGCAGCCAGCACTGATCTTGCCTAATAACAAAACACATCCCAGGCCCTCACTAATGTACACTCATTTACCATTCTTGGGTAAGTCATAGGTTGGTCCTTTTGTAGCAGTTGTTTGTTGCGTTCCTCTGCGCCTCCTAAGCCACTCGAACAGAGGTGAGAGTCTGCTCCTCACAGCACCAAACAACCTGTCCATTTTCAAAAAGTGAAATACCTTTCTGACCAGCCATGAAGCGGAATACCAAACACTGAGAAGATAAAATAACAAAGTTTACCTCACTCACTTGTCAATATCCAAGTCACTACTCCTTACAAAATAAGGAGCCTTTGAGGCTTGATAAAGATTTGAATTTCGGATTGCCCTTTCTGAACAAGCAGCTCTTACTATAGTTTTCTAATCTTAGTTTACGTTTTAGTTACAAGACTCCTAGCATGCCTGGACCCTTACCATTGGCTTGGGTTTCAATAAAATTTGATGTAGCCAGCAGATTGAATCGAGTAACCGACTGTATCAAAAGTCCACGTTTTCAAGGGGTGTCTGGGGGCACGCTTCCTCAGAAAATTTTAAAATTGCAAAGCCCTAATAAGCAATTTCCAGCATTTAGGGGACTAAACTGACAATAAGAGCATGTTTTCCATTCAAGAAGATTTGGGTTTTAGTCAAATTTTGATTTATTAGCCACACAATTAACTCCTGCAAGCAATGAACAAATGATAATTATACTAAGTTACAAACATTTCCGTGTGAACAAATTATATTTTTGTCCATGACATTATTCAAAATAGTTGCTTCTTCTTTGGGGGAAAAAGTAGCCGAATTCTTTGAGAAGTGTAGCTGACATGTTTTGTCAGTCGTCGGTGCTTATGGAAACCCCTGCATTGGCCTAACACAGTAATATAAAAATACAGTCAAACCTCCATATGCAACCACCTATCAAAAGTGATCACCAATCCAAAACACCAAAATTTTCCGAGTCAAAGTCTTACAGTTGGAACCTCTAGTAAACGAACACCTCCTGTAAGCGACTGTGACCACTTTTTGGGCTTGATGGACGGTTAATCATTTTCCATTGTTTCTTACCTATAGTAAGTGACCGCTTGATGCATTTGCTGATCTCTAATTTACATGTAGCTGTGTGCACCATGCTACTTAGAATATACAAAAAAATTTAGTGACAACATGGAACTACAGATGTCGTAACTTGGATATTGGATGCAATAAATTATCTTCCACAAAGTACATGTAGATGTGCCTAGACCTCTTCTTGGAAGAGGCCCCCAGTGGTTCGATTCTTGTTCATGACAACCTCCTGTAAGAAACCACCTAGTCTTTGCATTTTGGGTGGTCACTTATGGAAGGTTTGACTATAGGTTGATAGATTTGCTTACCAGAATAGAATAAAGGTGATGATCAAGCAAACCAGAAAGAGGACGTAATAAGCAATCCACTTCGAAACATGGAGACACTTTGATGCCAACTTTAAACCTACATGAAGAAAATTGCCTTTCATAAGCCTCCAGGAATCTCACCAAATACATTGAAATAGTTCATCAAAGAGTGACTGAAGACATACACAGTTAACCCAACCAAGTGACACACACAGGGTTCGCACTTACCGTATTTTATCGGCTATAAGCCGAGCCCGGCTATAAGCCGAGACCCTAAACTTTTAACTCTTAAACTTAATGCGATCGTCTTCAAACATAAACACAAAACATTCAGCTATAAGCCGAGACCCAGTTCTTAAAACGTATAAGAGCTCATGAAAAATTTTAATCACATTTAGCTTTTAAAATCTGTTAAAATGAAATGAAAGAACTGGTTAATTATCCAACGGCACGGGCAATTCGCTTGAAAAGCAAGGTGTCATGAATATTTAACGAAAGCTAGGCTTACCTCTCGGGAAACAACTGTATCAATATTGTTACCTACTCAATACAATGGCTAAGAATAACAACAAATCACAGTTAAGCTGAATTTAATGTGATCCGATCAAATGAATAAAATTGAATTCACGGCTTGATCATATGAACATTCCAAGTTCAGAGACCTGTCTTTAACAATCCTGTGTCGATAGTCGTTCATTGTCAATCCGTTATCATGCCAAAAGCCCGTCGTACATCATATAATCTAGCGTTCAAACTTAAAATAGTCGCCGAAGCAGAAGCCGTCGAGAACAACTCTGAGATCGCGAGGGAATACGGCATCAGTGAGTCAATGGTTCGTCGCTGGAGAAGAGACCAAGAAAACCTCTTCAACGGCGAAATAAAACTGTCCGCAAAACGTAAAACGATGGGCTGTTTTACACCAAAGTATCCTGAGATGGATCAAAGACTGCTGGAATGGTTTTCCGAGCAGAGAAGTCAAGGTGAGAATCATGTGACAAGTTTGTTTACACAACCGTTATTACTGTTATTCCCGGTGGCCTAACTCCAGTTCTCCAGCCCTTAGACAAGTGTCTAAATAAGCCCTTCAAGGAGAATATGAGAAGAAAGTACCTGTCGTGGATGGTAACTGGCCCCTTCGAGTTTACTCCTGCTGGGAAAAAGAAAGCGCCGTCAAGAAACCTCGTTCTACGTTGGATAAAGCAGTCTTGGAGGGAGATCCCGGAGGAGATGGTGAGGAAATCGTTTCTTACTTGCGGCATCTCCAATGCGCTTGACGGCACCGAGGATGACGCCATCTATGAAGAGGAGCAAGGCAACGACGCCGAAGAAGATGAAATGGATGAAGAATTTGATACGGAAAGCGAAGATGAGCCATAAGCTGACATCCTCGAACGTGCAGTTCACAACCGAAAACAAACGGCTCCTTTAGGAGCCACCACATATTAAAAGTTAATGACCAATAACTCTTGCTTTTTTGTCCATGTGTATTGCTCGGCTTGTATGCGAATATATGCGTATTTATCTTAGTTTTAGTAAGTCCATAATTTTTGTTCAGGTTAAACTCTCGCCTATAAGCCGAAACCCCCTCTACAAGTCAGATTTTAATTCAAGTTAGGCTAAACATGTGTAAAAATCGCTCGGCTTATAGCCGATAAAATACGGTAGCTTTTTATTGAGAGAGCTACTTTGGAAGAGCAGCATACCTAAAATGCATTATACATTGTACTCTCTGCATGCTACAAATACCTCTTTGATAAACAGCTTCAACAAGCCCAGTGCAATAAGCCACTGCTGTAGAGGTTTTTTTATCTTTCTGTTTCCGACTTGGTTTCTTTATGGTTTCTGGTTCTGGCGCAGGTCTGGAGGTGTCTTCAGCAACTCCTCTTTTGTGGTTAACCTTTGATTTGACACCTTCTTTTGCTCTGGAATGCTGTCTTTGTGTGTCATCACCATTTGATTCACCATCCACCTTGTCCTTTGAGTGCTCAGCCTTTGTTGATCCTTTGGTTTTACTTGGGACTTTGTTGTGACTTCTTTGTTTTTGTTTGTCCACATGTTGGAATTTCTCTTTACCAGATGATTTCTTGTCTCCTTTCGTTTGATTGGAATCAAGCGACGTTTTCACCTTCCTTGACTCAGAGCCAGTGTCAGCAGCAGTAACTTTGCAGTTATTGACATGTTCCCTTGAATTCATTCGCTCGCTTTTCAATTCACCTTTAACACTATGTTGTGCAGTTTCACCAACATTAGGTTTTGGTTTAGCATTGAAAGGTTCATCATTCTTTACAGCGGTTGTTGACACATTTGTATCAAAACTACAAGCTGAAGAAGATTTCTGATTTAACTCAGAACTCCTCGCATCATTTTCAACTTCCTTTGCTGCCTTTCCGGTTTTGACTTTACTGCTTCCGAAGTATTGTCGAAGATTATGATAAAACTCCTGCTGTGAAGACGAAAGCGGATCCTTGGCAGACTGTCTTTGTGAACTACCTTTGCATTGTTTGTTACAAGTACAAGTTTGTCCACTTGGGCTAGAAACACAAACCCCATTAACAAAATGAATTCTGTTTTTTGTCCTGCTTGACGAGGGACTTCCACTTTCTCTTGACAGTCCACATTTTGAGCAAACATTGCTACTAGAACTACAATCAAGCCTCTCAGTCAAGTGGTCCTTTCCTTTGTAATTCCTACATTTGTCCTTGTCCATTTCATCAATTTCATCCAAACAATCCGAACTTTCATGAACTTTGTTGGTGGTCTGGCATAAAGTATCTGTGTTACTACAAGTTTCCTTTTCTCCTATTCCACCACACAAAACCTCATAGTATTTGTCCCAATCATCAGTGGCTGATTCGCGTGCCATACAAAACTCTTTCATAAATTTTGCATCAAGATTTCCATTACCGTTTGTACTTTCATTTTCAGCACAGTTGCCTTTATTGAACACAAAATCAGCTGATCCGCCAGTACAGTGCTCCTGTGTATGTCCCACAGACCTCTCATCCGTATGCCTGCCTTTCTGTGAGTTGTTAGTTGATATAGGAGCGTTTTCTTTTTCTTGGTAACTTGGACTCCCTGAGTAAAAGTCGTCACTTACAGGAGGAATTTCGATTTCACTAATACCATCAATTGGACTTCTGGGAGATGTTTTCCTCCTTGAATTTCTTTTCACAAAAGATGCCCAAGGATTCTCAATGCTAGATTGTTCATGACTAACATCATGGCAACTCGAGGACAAAGTTGAGGACCAAGAAGTCTTATTTGGATTATCTTTGGTCTTTCGTGTCTCTGTCTTCCACTCATATGAGGAGATATAATCTTGTCCATCATCCTCGTCCAGCTTTGGTCTGGTGACACTGGCATAACTAACATCCTGTTGTTCTGAAGGAAAATAGCTCATTTGAAGAATAGCCAGGGATTCTTTGTAGATTTCAGAATCAGGACTGATTCTAATGGCCTGAAAAATAAATTATGGTTAGACGATCAGATAAAGCCCATGGACACAGAAGCAAACTCACATTCCTGAAATTTGTCAGCAAAAGAGAGGGGAGAGTGAGGATGCTGATGGCTAAAATCCTTCCCCTTTGGGAATTTAGCTGTAAATAACAGCTCACAGATCATGATAAGCCCTTTAACCCAAACATGGGTGCATGTAGCCCCCAAAGAAAAAATTGATGGAAATGACTACAGCATATGGATTCAAGTACATGGAGACCAATAAAAAAATATTTTGAGTAAAAGGTACAGTGTATGTAAGAGAATGCAAATCAGCCTGAATTACCACAGCCGCGTTTATTTCGTTTTTGCTACAATGCACCTTACCCTGAATATTTCATATTAATTTTTAATAAGAACTACAGGAATTTACAAACCTGTTCCAACAATCTAATGGCCTCTGGGATCCTACAACAATCAACCAACAGGAGAGCTTGTTCATAAAACTTTGCTGCTCTTTCACTACAAAGAAGCATCACACTGTTAAAAAATATACTCTCCAAGCTTTTCTGCGGTAATCAGTTCTTTTATACATCTGCAGGGCTATCACTACCATTTTAAGTTGAAGGGTACATTTCATATGCAATTAGAAGGTGGTAGTTGAACAGCAAGAAAGTTCTGTTGGTTCAGTCTCCTTTTGTGTCCCATGAAAGCATCCGTGAGTTATGCTCAGAATAGCCAGGGGAAATTCCCAGGCATCCAGCACTTGGTGACAGCCCTGCATGAGGTTTTTGCACTCGTTTCACAAAGAGAGAGTAAATTACAGTCAAACCCGTGTACATCAACCACCCTTAAGAAATGACAACAGCGTGCAAAGAAAGTACTGTCCGATAGCCCGGGGCTAGTGGATTTTGCTATCGGGCTAGTGAATTCTGTTTTCAACTTGCCCGACGGGCAAGTGATGTTTTATGAGGAATTTGAATAACAGAAGAACAAAAAGTTTTTGGGGCTATTTGAAATGATGTCTGGGCTAGTAAGTGCTAGCTTCAGCTTGCCTGAATGGCAAGCTGTAAAAATGATTTTCTTTGCACCCTGTGACAAGGTGACTGTTATATACAGGGTGACTGTTATATACAGGGTGACCGCTATATACAGGTTAACTTTGCAGAAAATATAAGGCAACTGAAAATTTTGGGAAGTTGCTGTGACCGTAATATACAGGGTGACCGTTATATACAGGGCTGTTATACACTGGTTTGTATTCACTGCCATGACAAGTTTTCAAGGCTTAATTTAACACCTGAAACAACAAAGTTCATGTTGCAACTAAGTACAGAGAGTGAAGACAGGTTACTGGGGCAATCACAGGTCCCCTTTACTGACAATATCACTCTTAAAAAAGAAACAAGGACACAATTCTATTGTCACAACATTCTGCTTAAAATTAATTTTGTCCGCAACTTTCCCACTTGTGTATACAGGCCTTACTGACTCTAGTAAGGGATTATTTTTCACGCATGTTTCCCCCCTAATTACACTGCATAAAGAGGGTACAAAGTGGAAAACTATGATGGCGATAAAAATTAAGTGGTATTTCCTCATTTACATGCGACAGATTCCAGAAAAATGGAGAACTTGGCTTTCAGAGAATATCTTCTAAATTAAAAACTAAAAAGTAGCTAGAATTAAGTGCATTTCCGTAAGCGGAAATAACGTGGAAATGGACTGAAACTGAATTCAAGGGGAAATGTTTAATTATCTGACTGCAATGCACGGATTTTCTATCTATTAGGTGAGCAATAATAAAGTTGCTAAAATATGCAAGGTACAGATTTGAAGCTACTTCTTTCACTTTCACAAGAAAAGTTTTGATTTACAATAATTTGACTTAATATAACTTAAATTCAGATCTTAAGAGCATATAATTCTTTCAAGTACAATTATATATTGTCATCGCATCTACATCAGCAGGGTTTAAAGATCAACAAGGAACAGACATGAGCTCAAGTGTATATAAAAATATTCGTTTGGGGTAAACTAATTCTTAAGAGTGTTTTTTTGGAGACAAGGGTCGTTGTGATAGCCACATAAGGAAACCACCGGAGAAGAAGAAAAACGTGGTGTATGTTCAATTCACTTTTTAAGACATGACGAAAACGGCTTCAGCTAGCCACGCATTTCTCACGTCTTCTAGGTCAAAATTACAAGCAAGCGACCTTTAATACCTTTCTGCATCTCGTGAGAGATTTCCTAGAGTTTCCATTGCATGCTAATACAACCGCTTGAAGCAAGTCATCTTGTGCGTGTAGTAAGTTTTCATTTTCGGGTGAAGAACTCAACACGACGACACTGTTTGGTAGCCATCAGACCGGATCAGACCAAAAACGGGAACTTGAGAACACGAGACGGCTATTTTTTTCTCAGCGGTCTGTTGGCGGGAAAATCAACTTTGTTCGTTTCCAGTGTGTTTCAGTTCATGCAAACGAGGCTCACCTCAGACTCCTCCATTGACGACACGTGTATCCAACATGGCGGCATGTCAATTTCTTTTTCGAATACAATTTTTTTCTTTATTTTTCCTCTGTCTTGGTTTGTTTAGCTTATATACAACATCAGCCTCAAGTATAAGAGGGGTTTCCCTAACTAGTAAGTATTTTCTACTAAATCTAAACGTTTACAGAGGCGATCTGCGCCTGCAAATCTGGTTCATAGTGGTTAAAAAATTTCCAAGACTTATCGATACTGCAGAGTATTGTTGTATTTTGTTTTAGGTAATGATGATATAATTTAGCCTTGGATTAACATGAGGAAGCTATGTCATAATTATCTCTTGAATCGGTGTAAGACCTTGTTTGTATAATGATTGAAACCCAGCAGAAAGGGTACATCTGGATGCAAATTAATTTGCCTTCGATGTTTAACCCTTTAAACTTGTATGCAGTGTGATTTTAAGAGTTAATTTTTTCTTTAACGGCAAGTTGTAATTGCGCTTTCAAACAATGTAAAGTTCGATGACAGGAAGCTGAAGAATGCAGGTCTGGAGAAGATTTAGTGTTATTGTTTAATGAAGCACTAAGTTTCTATGGTTTCAGCTGACAAACCATTCATTACCATTTGCAATAATTATGTGCTTCATGCATATTTCTTGTTTTTGCCTTTTAGGGTTACCATTTTATGATAGCTCAAAAGACTTCACTTGCTTTGATGGCTCACTAACAGTTCCTTTTAATTCTGTAAATGATGATTATTGTGATTGTGCTGATGGTTCTGATGAACCAGGTATGGTAGCCGTCTCCATTTTTTGCCAAATGGTGTAACGTCAATAATCTGTTATTTG
Organism: Porites rus; assembly: GCA_964035705.1. Classification (NCBI taxonomy): domain Eukaryota; kingdom Metazoa; phylum Cnidaria; class Anthozoa; order Scleractinia; family Poritidae; genus Porites; species Porites rus. The sequence continues at coordinate 1,908,414 of OZ038003.1, read as the reverse complement.
GATTTTCAGTGATTTTGTTACAAATTGTTATGGTGATTCCTGGGACCCATCTCGTGAAACATCATGAGTCCCAGTTAAAAATGCTCGGGCCATTATGTAACCAGACAGTTAATCTGAAGACAGACTTTAAAACTCTGTTTACAGTATACTGAAATTAAAATATAGTCTTTTTATTTTAATGCACAACAAAGGCTAAAAGAATATGCATTGTTCAACAACAGCCACAATAACTGCCACAGAAATTACACAAATGGTCCGAATATCTCTACAAATACACATGTTCAGATCGATGATCGATCTTGTGTCCTACAGGATGCATACCATGAATTATTTAGCATTTTTGGGGATTTTTATGCGTCAGGGACGAAGGATACAGAGGTAACAAAATCACTGGCTTTTCCCCACTGCGGAGCCTGTTCCCAGGCTAACCCCCCAAAACCCCTTTATCATTACACCTGTACTAAGGGTGGGAGAGATAAGCATTGACTAAATCATTGAAACCTTTCAATGCAAGATTATGACTTAAATTCTAAACTCGATCCTTTAGGAACTTCAGCTTGCTCGAATGGAATATTTCACTGTACAAATGCTGGATTTAGACCATTGAACATTCCTTCATCAAGAGTAAATGATGGCTTATGTGGTATGTCAGGAATTTATTTACATGTACATTGAGTGATATTTTTACTTTTGTAATTACATGGTGCATGTATTCATGGCTATTAAAATATTAATATCAATAATAGTGGAGCTCCATGCATTCCCCAATCACGCACGAGCAGAGCCTTATACCTAAGAAAATGTGGTCATCTATCCATCCAAGAAATTTTGGTGATCACATGACTGTCTGTCTGCCCAACCAACCATCTGTCCTCATCGCTGGGGGACCAACATTAAATGTCAACCTTTTAGCTAGTGTGGGAGCCTGAAACCTGATATTATACATCCATATTGTGGTTAATTGACAGCTGTCAAAACAGAGTATCCACTGACCAGTATCATATGACCATATTGCAGGCTCAGATGTCGACCCATCTAGGTTATGTGTTTTTTTGAAGTTCTCTGCTTATAAGTTACGAGTTTTTGACTGATCACAGGCTCAGGTTAAAGTGAATGTCTATTTATTAACTGGAACTTTGCCTTAAGCCTCGGCTAAATATATATATTATATTTTTAACATTCAGATTGCTGTGATGGCAGTGATGAATACGATGGATCAGTCAGTTGTCCAAATACCTGCAAGTAAGATATGAAAAATTACACATATAAGAATCTCTAAGTCTAGTAAACAAAATAACCAATCAATTTTTATAGTAAAATTCTGCTAGTAATACTAATTTTTGTATTTGCAAATTAGGCATTCTGTTGGTAACGATATATCTTGTGACCTTTCTCTGTGAACATCACAGTTTGGTAGAGATGATTTTTTGTCTACTCTGGCCAAAAAGAGAGAAAGGAGAATAAAAGGCCTTTCACCAAGTCATTTTGGGCACATGTGATTGCCTTAAGTGAAAGTTTGCTTGGCAACAAGATAATTTAATTTTCTGTTATATTCTCGTTATTAATACTCTAATTGACGAAGTGCAATTTTTGTTAACTTTACATGAATTGAAAAACATAGAAAGTAGTTACAGCATACGGTTATGATATCTCATTCCAGGAACAGGCTTGTCGCTAGTGAATAAAAATTAATTCCATTCAACCTGATCAACAACCTTTGTTCATAAATTTATTTCAGGGAACTTTATAAAGAACTTTATCAAAAACAGAAAGAAGAAGCTGAACTAGCAAAGCAGGTATCTAAAGCTTCTCACCCAACTTTGCAGTTTAAAATAATTTTTCAGTTAACTTGTTTCCATGGTCTTTGCAACTACGATGTAGCTCAGGGCTATACGTACATTTGGATAACCCTTTAAATCCACGACCCCTGATGCCAACCCTAATCTAAGAGTTTGTGTGGCTTAAGGGTTAGAGTTGGGGGTAAGAGCTACAGTAGGGTTAGATCAGAGACGCAATGAGAGGAAGTAATCAGCTCATTTTTTTTTATTTACTTCTATCTTTCTATCTAAGTGACATCTCATACTACTCATATCTAGTGGTTGTAAAAAGATAAATGTACAAATTAATATTACAAAGCTACAAGAATTAGGAAATGGATGTGTGGAAACTTTAATGGTAAAGATAGGGCTAATATGCGCAAATCTATAAGACTGTGAAGCTGGTATCCATGATTGTCTTGATTCAAGGGTCTTGCTGTAAAACAAGACTACAGCAGACAGGGTCAAGAGACGAAAGAAGAGAGAAAGGTATGTGTTTTTTGGTTTTACGTCTATTTATTTTGGGAGATGGCCAAGGGTAACTATTAACCACGGTTCATATTATCAGTTCCCCAAGAGCCAAAGTAGTCATTCCCCATAAATTCTTCGAGGACTTGGTACATTACTACCTAAATGTCACCCCAGAGCTGAATATTTGGAGCTTATATCTGGTGCTAAAGAATTTTGTTACGCTGTTAAATTGGACAGTGCATGACTTTCTGTAGTAATCACTTTTTAATTTTCTTATTGCATATTTATTAGGCTTGTCATGTACCTTTTTGCTTGCATTTATAATCTAGATTAATTTCGTATAAAAATCATTCTTGTTTTAAAATCCCTTTTAGCAAAAGCTCGAGGAACTTAAGAAACAATTGGAAGATAAGAAAGCTTTGGTTGAAGAACTGAAAGGTACTATCAATAATGTTACAAGCATCTACACTTAAGAAGCATCTTCAGTACAACTTACCTAATGAGTCTCCTTATAGGCAGTGGGTCTGGTACACAGATAAATCAGGAGTTTAAGCCAGGAAATTAAATAATTGTTAATCTACCAGACCCTCGCAATAACTCTTTGTCTTGTACATATTTATGTATTATTGTTTTCCTTAATTGTATACTCAGGGAAAAAAGAGGAAGTGGAGGCAACTGAAAAGGAAGCCAAGGACAAACATGAAAAAGCATGGGAAGGTTAGAATCTTGATTGTGCTTCTAGGGTCTTAACAACTCGGAGCCATTAGGCTTGGCTTGGACATCTTTGTGGCAAATATTTGTAGGTTTTTTTTATTCAAGTTCAAGTTCATTTATTCACACTTATTCACTTACAATACAACAACAATAAGGCCAGCATTGGAAGATAGTCCATTGACAGGTCTAAGATTGGGTGGGGGGCTGCGTAACCAATGGCGTTGTGGCAAAACCAGAGGGTGGGTAGGGAGGGGACTTTTTGTCACGTTCCGAAGTCTTTCTGTGTCTTCTCAAACATTAAATTTATTTTGAATTGTTTGGTTGTCCTGTGGTTCATTCATAATAAACGTGTGCACAGGGCACCCACCCGACCCTAACTTGGTTCCGTAGCATGCCATGTGGAAAGGATTTTGCATGGATCTGGTTATCCTTCAGTTGATATGCTTAATGAGTTCTGTTCTCATAATTTATTTATTTAGAAACCAAGGTCAAGATATTGGCTGAAAGAGACAGAACATCTGCAGAGGCTGCTTTTAAAGCTCTTGATACTAATACTGATGGAAGGTGAATATGTTGCACATTTTTTATACATTCTCTGGTATTTTCAAGGCTTGTCAAAATGCCCAATTTTCTTCAATAAAATATTTCAGTATATTTTTATTATTTTTGAAGAATGCATGGAAAGGGTGAATTTATTTTACAATTATTTTAGCTCTACTGCTGGGTTCATTGAAAACATTTTCCTATTTTCTAGCAGTTTCTCAATATAAACATAATATGTACCATGTCTTCACTACAGACTCACAGTCCAAGAACTTGTTGATACTGAACTTATGGATAAGAAATACACTGAAGATGAGGCTAAAGTGAGTGCCTGTAATACACCACTGTATTTTGCCATTTTATACTCTCAATCTTTACTTTTAATTAATACGAAACATACACAGTATTACTACAACATCTCAGCTAAATCAAGCCTCCTAAATAGTAATAATAATGAAATAATGGTGATCATGATGATAATAGTTATAATCACTGTAGTTGCAATTACTAATAGTAATATTTAAAATAATAATGATTATCGTATTACAATGTTATATACTACTTACTAACCGAGAGTGAGGTCGTTACTCATTACAGGGAAATCTCAGACTGAGGCCTTGATGTATTACTGGGTCAATACATCCAGGCCGAGGATGAGTTGTACAACTGAGCTGGCAATACAGCCAAATGACACTGGTCAGCAGATACCCTTTTTGACAGCTGTCAATTGACCATAACATGGATGTTCATAAGGATGTCTGCTATCAAGTTCCTTGGACACCTAGCTAGTAATGCCCGGTCATTACAATAAAACAGCCAATCAGTGTGCGTACTTGCACTACTGTAGCCATGTAATAAAGTAAAATATGGAAAAAATAATAATAGTGATGACAGTAATGGATAAGATCTGCAATGATTGAAATTATTTTTTCCAGGAGCTTCTCGGAGGTTATGAGGAGTCAGACTTTGAAAGCTTTTTCACCGCACTTTGGAGCACATTCAAAGGGAAATACCTTCATAAACAGGTAAAATGATTAAATTTTGTTTGACTATTCTCTTTTGAAGCCATTGGAGGAGATTTTTACTAGTTACAGTGTGGTTGACAGCACCATCACTTTACTTTTCAGTTAAAAAATTTTCAAGTTGGGTGTTCGTAGACCCAAATAGTGTACATGACTGTATAGAGCTGGGGTGGCTGTAAAGTTGACTTGAAAAAAGCAAGGGTTTATGTGTAGTTAGTGAACAGGCTGTCTTGTTAAGTTTTAGACTAGATATAAAAAACAAACTGAGTTAAAGGATAGCCCAGGGCAAGTGAATTTTGCTGTAGAGATAGCAAATTCTTTTCTTAACTTACCCTATAGGCAAGCAAAGTTTCCGAGGCAATTCAAATTGCAGAATTGTAGTCAATCCTGCCCATCCTTAAAGTATTTCAGGCTAATTTAAATAACTCCTGGGCTAGTACATGATCGCTACAGCTTGCCTGTGTGGCAGGCTGTGAAACTGACTTTCTTTGCACCCTGTTTAGTCTTGCAGTAAGATTTTGATTTGGCTTGATTTTGGCCTAGACAATTGGACGTATAAGCCATGTCTCCATCAGAAACAAATTCATCAATATTAATTTCCTTTGTATCTTCTATAAGAATTGTTAATGAGTTCTTGAAGAAAGAAAGATAAATAATATTGATTTATTTTATTTAGTCCATTGTGAGTTTCAGTGTATATACATAATTTATGAGTGTTATAAAGTAATATGTCTGATAATCTAAACTCCAACTAATAAATGTCATTCTATTATTCCAGACAGAGCCACCACCATCTGAAGAATCTGAGAAGGGGGGAGAAAAGCCAACAGATGGTGTGTTAATATTTAGCAGAAAATAATGTTTCAAATGTGGTTGAATATGTGACATTAGATCTGACTAGATGAAGCTCTTATAATGTTTCATAATGATTCTGTATATTGCCACCACATGCCTACGGGTTTTTTAAGTTTAAATTTTTGCTCATAACTTATCCAGGAAGGCTAGAAAGTCTAACTGTTTGCAAATTTCAAAGGGTAGCACTTTCACCTCAGTTGTTTAAAGGGGTTATTTCACAAGGGTATTGCTGTTTAACCCTTTAAGTTCCAATAGTGACCAAGATCAATTTTCTCTTAACAATATCCATACACTGTCAAGAGATTAGGTTATGAGAATTAATAAAATGATCACCCAAGAGAAAATGCCTTGATCTATTATCAAATTCTCACAACTAATTCTTTAAGGAAATGTATGAAGATCAGTTTGGAGAATTTGTATGAAGATACCGGGGCTTAAAGGGTTAAGGCCAATTCTCTGCTGAAGTCATTACTTAGTGCCTTTACAAAATGTACCCATACACAAAATTCTCCTGTGCAGTAATGAAGATATCTGACAAATTTTATCAGGGAGTACAAAGCATAATAATTTTTCTGGCAATTTTTGCAGGAAATAGCATTGAAACTTGAAAATGTTGGGCCAACTTTTTCAAGGTTTGATCCATATCCATCCTCGCCATCCATTTTAACCGACCAGGGTTCTCTCTAAAAATTAATCTTTCGGGGGAGAAGTCCCGAGTGGCCGAAGGCAACAAGCTTCCTATAGGGGTTCAAAGACAAGCCCCCCCAGAAATTTTTTGAAATGAATATGCGCTGAGATGCAATCTGGTGTATTTTGAGACACAATTTTGAGAAATATTACAGTGTGTGCAATGACCTTGTCGTGTCTGGATGATTTTTCCAGTATGGTTGCCTATATACCATAGTGATAACAATATTTTTGGAGGGCAAGCTGGGCATTTTGGGGGGGAAGCTTTTACCCCTCAAATACCCTAGATAGAACCCTGCCGATGAGAAGAAACAGTTTTAGTGCCTAAATAATGGTCTTAAAGAATTAAACTGGACTGTTAAATCTAGATTTCTGTGGAAGCAAAGACACGTTTTATATTTTTTTAAGAAAGATAACAAATAGCATGACACACCGTTGCAAGGAACCTGAATTGATATTGTTATTGGAAATCAAACATTACGCACACAACCTACAGATTAGTTAATTTTCTGCTAGCAGATAACTAACTAATGTGTAGGTTGCACTGATTCCCAAAATTAGCCGTAGGCTCTTAGCCAATGAGAAGACAGATAGCACAATGCATAATAAATGTATTAATTTGTTATGAACCTTTAGCTGCAGCTGCTGAGCCTGAGGACCCACCCTCTCCCCCTCCAATTGACGACAACCTTGATGAAGATGAAGATTTGCCAGATGTTCCTGGCGATGATGATGATGATGAGGAAGAGGAAGATGAAGATGGTGATGATGGGAAGGAGATTCCTGATGAACTTAAACAGGAAGCTGAGAAAAGAGCTGCAGAAAGCTCCAAAGAGGGTGAGTTCGTAAATCAAATAAAACTCTCTAAACTATATTTGCAAATTGTGATGGTTGTGATGCGAGTTCACAAAACCGTATTCTGTCTATTGAATATTTTTTATTTTTAGCATTTCTGATGCTGTACTTTTACCATAGGGCAGCATTTACTTCAAAATTACATTTTTTTGAAATCATTGACAACAATTTATTATCATTATTACAATAAAGCAATAATTTTTAACTATTATAGTAGACAGAAAGGTGTTTTTTGCTGAGAATGAATCTTAATTGTCTGGTTGGTGTAGATTACAAAGTTGTACCGAGTTATTTTGTTATAATCCTCAAATAACAAACATTTTTTGATTGAATGGGAAGTTTATTTGACAGTGGTGTTTATTGGTAGTTTTACTTCCATTAATGGTGGCATTTAAATAGAGTAAATACAGTAGTATTATTGTTAAACCAGACTTGAGAAGCTTTGAAAAAATGAGTAGCTTTAGAGCTTCACATTATCAAGCAATCATGGAATTTAGGTCTTACTCTTTTGGGAAGTAATTTTCCTTTTTGTTGCATAATATTCTATTCTAAGACTGTACCCCTACGCTTCAGACATTTCCTTTTGAATCTGACTTGAAAGAGCATATCAGTATTATTATCAAGCTTTAATTTTTTCTTTTCAAGTCAACGGAGGTTAAGTAAACCTGACTGACTTTGCTTTGGCTTTTTGCTACAGAGAAGAAAGAAGGTGATGATTTAAAGATGCCTGAATACGATGAAGAGACACAAGCCAAAATTACTGGTACATTCTATTTGCTCATCATTGACGAGCTGTGGAGTTGAGGGAGTTGTACTAACAATTATTTTAATTTTTGCTACAGCTGCTGATCAGGCCAGGAAAGAATTTAATGACGCAGAATCAGCTGCTCAGGACACAGAAAAGGAAATCAGGTCTGTTTATCTGTTTAAGCCCTAATATCCACATACAAATTCTCCAAACTGATCTCTATGCATTTCCTTAAAGAGTGAGTTGAGAGAATTTGATAAAAGATCAAAGCATTTTCTCTTAGGTGATCATTTTATTAATTCTCATAACCTAATCTCTTGACATTGTATGGATATTGTTAGGAGAAAATTGATGTTGGTCACTACTGGGACTTAAAGGGTTAACTGTTTATGCAAACAGCCGAACAACAACAAACGTATGCGATTTATGTGGTATGATCCAAAAATAGGTTGTGTGAGAAGATAGGCTATCAACTTTTTTAATCGTGTTATCCTGTGCAACATAGATAAAAAAAGAGCGATAGGTGCAAAGGGAAAGACTTGCTTCATAATGCCCGTAGAGGAAGCTTAAGATGTTTATTATTGTGTTATGATTAAAGAAAGGACTCTTTGAGGAAGTGATGACAAGGGTGTAGTAAATGTTGTGGTCGATAAGAGCAAGGTACACATTTAGAAGTCCATGAAAAAGACATATGACAAAATGAATATTTTAAAAAGGTTGTGTTGGGGGTAATGTACTCTAAAAATGATGAGAATGAGAAAGGCAAGTGATAGTTGAGTCGGGGATGACAGAGGGGCGTCATCGTTGCTTAAGCTCCCTACTCGGTTGGATAGAGTGGTTTTCGTTTGAGTGTCGTAAAACCAAAACCAAAGTAATTACTCTGGCCAATCACATAGGACACAGACAATACACTGAACCAATCAAAACTCGAAGTAATTACATGTGGCTGACGCAAAGCGCGGGAAAATGCATGCGAGCGCGTCACAATTGGCTTTGGTTTTACTTCTGATTGGATGAAAAGGTGGCGCGAATCTTTTAAGCCAATCGCATCCTGTAGAAAGTGCAAAACCAATTACTTTTCGACACTCAAATGAAAACCGCTCTAAAAGCTGTGTTGCTCTTCCAAGCAGTATAACTGTGTTTGGTTCTCCTCTTTTTAGTGATCTTGTACGTGTCTTGAACTTGAATCTGGGTCAAGAAGAAGAATTTTCGCCACTTCAAGGCCAGTGCTTCGAATACACTGACAGGGAGTAAGTATTCACTTGTGTTACAACTAAATCAAGATGCACAAGCAGGATGGAGTACATGTATTGAGGCGCGTCACAGAGTAGAATGGAGTGACATGTTATAGCGTAGTTAACCACACACCAGTCATTTTTTCGGCGATGCCTAAAATACCGGAGACTATCCTACAATCTTGCATTTGAATTCGCAGGCGCGTCAAGACAACTGAAGTTTCTTTTTCTTTCGATTTTCAGGTATCTCTACAAAGTTTGCCCATTTGACAAAGCTTCTCAACAACCAAAGGACGGAGGTTCGGAAACATCTCTCGGGTGAGCTTTTTGTCGAATTTCGTTTTCTTATTATATCTTTCCTTTATTTATAAGACAGGCATTTCTTTCCTTTAATAGACAGGCAAGGTTGATAGACCAAGCGAGCGAATTATGCTGCAATAGGCCCGTCTCCTACTTTGGACTTTGTTAAAACTATAGCGGATAGCCTTTTCATGTCGCGTCAAACTGGAGAAACAGTTTTTCATCCGTTATTTGGACCCCGAGAAGTGGTTTTTAAAAAGATTGCTGAGTGTTTGATGCAGCTTCTCAACTTTTGAAACAAATATAAATAAATAAAAATAAAGAAATTCAAGGAAGAAGCTCGCTAAACTTTATTCATGAGTCGTGTGAAAGATTCTTCGGTTCTTTGGTGCGGTTCCCATCATTAAAGAATTTTTTGTAAACAAATTTCTTTTAGAACTTGGGGTGAATGGACAGGTGACCCTAACAAGTACAGTCAAATGAAGTATTCAGGAGGACAGAGCTGCTGGAATGGGCCTAGTAGATCAGCTGTGGTAAGTCCGAAAAAAATGGTGTTGCGTAGTAAGTACCCGATATGCAACTGTATACATAGTTACTCCATTTCGCCCTGTCGGACTCCATTTTGAAACAACATCTTAGAAGTGAGTGCAAAGCAGTAGACTGCCCCAGAACAAAAACGATGCGCACACAGGGACCTGTTTCTCGAAAGTCCGGATAACTTTTCAGGCCCGGAAAGCTGTTTTGTGTTTGTTGTGCTTGCATTCAAGATCAGAGTTTCAATAGCTTTGAAAATAGTACAATGAAACTATCAGTAAACGAAGTAATTTTGATTGGTTTGTAGGCTAGGAACCGTGGTACTATTCAAGAGGTTTTGATTTTGAAATTTGCCTTCGGGCCCGAAAAGTTTCCGGGTCTTTCGAGAAACGGGCCCCTGGTGCTCATGTTTATATGTGAGGACCTTGTACTCGCGCACCGGCACCGTGCCCGAATTATAGCGTTGGGTACTACAAAAAAGCGATTGTTCACATTAGTGCCCAGCAAATACGTACCCCGACACCATGCCCGGTAACAAAGTGTGAACGCGACCCGAGTATACTCCATTGCCTTCAGTGTAACTTCCATGGTCGTGTCTCATCCCCCTGTTTCTCGTTTGTACGAATTAGGGTGCATAAAACGAAAAATTACTTTGCCATTGCCGAAAAATTACATTGCCAACCAGAAACTGTATTAAACCTCTGCTTTGTGTGACTTGTGTAGGTAAACCTTCGATGTGGCTCGTCAAATGAATTGGTGCAAGTAACGGAACCTAGCAGATGTGAATATCTCATGGAATTCAAAACTCCTGCTGCGTGCCAGAACGTTGATGTGGAGTCGTCTTTCACTCACCAACATGGCGATGAGCTTTGACCACTCATCCTGTACAGAATTTTCTATAAGGAAAATTTATTAATTTTGTTATCTGGCAGTTGTGTCATAAGCTGGCAAGACACAAGCACAATGGAAAGTGAGCGGAGCTACCTGTTCTATGATAAAATACTGTCAGCGGTTATCACCAAAAGCGGCATGCGCTGCTAAGGTCCTGTTTATATGGAGAAAAGTCGTCCCGGGTAAAGGGCTCACTCGCCTAACCCAGCAAGCTCTCCTGGGCGAGAGGCGAGCCAACTTTTCCCACATTTTCTTACAAAACGATGCGAACCGTTTAAATGAGAAACGAAAAGTTGGCTTGGCTAGAAGAGTCACCCTCCTGACTGGGCCAACGTTTCTCCACGTAAACACTTTGACCCGGCCAAGTCAAGACAATAGGGACTTTAAGATCCAACGACGCGGCGGCAACGAGAACGTCGCTTAAAAAGTGAATTTGCGTTCTTTCAGTTTTTATAGCGATTATTCCTACCCACTTACTTTGTCAAATGTAGGCGAACCCTCCAGAAGCTGAATTTCAGTGAACCATATCCAAGCTCAGAACGAGAAATAAAATTTCGTCGTTGCTTGACGTTTACGTCCTGCATAAAACGCGAAATTAGGCATTTTCACGTCGTGGTCGTGAAAAAAGGGGAAAGGAATGTACAAAAAAGTGTGATGCACGTGCGAAGTTGTTGTTTTGCTTATCAAACCTTTTTGTCTTTTTTTTACGTTCTCGTTGCCGTCCATTTCTCGACGCGTCGCGGGATCTTGAAGTCCCTATTCAGAACATGCGCAAGCGCTGTTGGCTCGAGCAAAGCAGTAAAATGTTTCATATAAACACTCACTAAAGTTGACTCGGCTGGGATGCTGACCAATCAACCCGGGACAGGATTTCTCCATGTAAACGAGGCCTTAAGGAATTTATCAACTTTTTGTAATAGAGCCGTTGCTCACGCGGCCACGGTTCAAATTATTGATAGTCTTCATGACCACCCGATACATGTAATGTAATGTAGCCTAACGCAATCTCAATAAAATCATCTTCATTCTTTTTATTTCCGTGTGTGTAGGCCATAGCGTTTATCAATAACAACAAATATCCCATCTAGGATTTGCACCCGGAACTTTTTCACTCTCCCTATATCATGCTGTATAAAACGCTCCATGGACCTTGAAAACTAGCATGCTGTAGCAACAGCGACAGTGATGGCAGCGATAACGTCTCTGTAAAATGAATTCGTTTTCTCTTAAACATTGTCCCATTCAAGGTATTCCAACTCGCTTTAAATGTCAAATGTAAGCCAATTTCCCATCAAGTTGATTTCTTGGGACCACACCCAAGTGTAAAGAGAGAAGTAAACATCGGTCGCTGTGTGTTCACGTCGCATAAGGAAGTTTCACGTTATGATCGTACAGTAAGAAAGGGAACGAAATGAACAAAACGTGTGCTGCACCAGTCTGCTACACAGCCGCTGTTAGTGTTGTCACACGACGCTCCTCCCCAGGATCTGCCAATGGAACCGAAGCAGCAGTATGGATTTTGTGCATGCCGGCGTAAGACCTATTCGGTAAAGCATGATCATAGCCTTAATGGGGCAGAATTACCCTGAGCGTACTTATAACCACGCCCTGTTCACCAATAAAGTCAAAGTCCAAACCAAAATCGACGCTGGAACTCCTTTCTCAAACACAGACTGCACATGATCTTTTCCAGTGGATTCCACCCATGACCAGTAGCCTTCCACAGCTGTAGTCTCACCAACAAGAAGGGGATATGTCATTTTTTTTGCTGTCAAAGCTTGACATCTTTTTTTGTCAATCTCAGTAAGTGTATATCTGGGCTGTGGTAGACTGGGTCTTGGTGTTCTTCTGGGATTTCTTTCACTGTAAAGTGTTCTCTCACCAGCTGAAAACAAATCAAATCCAAATAAAACAATAGATTGATGTCCCTGTTACAAGCAAATCCCATGAGACACTCCTCCAATGAATTACCTTCAAGACCTTCCCTTATTCCAAACGGCACGCTCTCAACATTGCTAATTCTAGTAACATGCAGGACACACATCGTGCATGTTGCTGATTCAATTAAGGTTGTTTGGGGCATTGGGAATTGCACACTGGTAAGCCATTGTTTGGTGGGCATTCAAGCAAATCATTGCAGTAAGCTCTGTATTCCCAAATGCTCAATTTCCACTTCCCATGGCCAAAGCAACGTTTTTTGATTCAGCTATATATGGCTTTACTCTCCACAAGTAGCCTGTATGTATACAGATGTTGTTTTCAAAAATGGATGAGCAAGCATGCGCAAGTGTGCAAGCCTGGAACATGAGAATGAGGGCGGAGCACATGAAAGGAAAAGAAAGGTTGACTTTCTTCTTTCCCCACCCCCTTGCCCTAGAAGTCAATAAATCCCCTGCGGTTTCTTTTTTCATAGGCACACTCGAGGATCTCTAAAGAGAGAAGAGAGGGTCTGTGAACAGGCTACTCATTGAACCTCTACAAAGCTTACTCACGTCTGATGTTACAGCATGAGAAGTCGTAGGTTTGAATCCTGTTGGGAATTCATGACCGTCTTTTTCTTTGTTCCACACTCATTACATGCTAATTGTCATACATTTAAAATCATTATTCTTTCAAAATACTTCTCTGTTTCTGATTGACCCCATTCCCCTGGCTCAATTGCCATAACCAACCGGCGTTGACCAAATTTGAAGAAGAGAGCAATACACCATCGATTTGATGGTATATTAATTTGATTAGAAATGAGGTTAATTGTTTGGTCTTCTTGCTGGGAAACAAGGCTGCATAAGCAATAGACCACCCATCAATTGCAATTCCTCTTTCCTTTGGTGGATAACAGTCTCCTTGATCTGAATAATTCTTCATATCATACAAAAGTCGAATTTAATAACTGCTAAATATTTGTACCTCATGGAACTTTTTCTCTAGCAAAGGTTTATTGCCTGTTGTCCTCTCTTCATAGCATATTAGCACAGTGGTGTTGGCATCACTTAGATCACACAGGGTCACCACAAGTGGTAATAGGGACTTGAAAAAATAGTCATAATAATAAAAATTATTATAGATAGAAATAATTATATTAACAAAACTAATAATGATGATGATGATGATGACGACAATGTTTAAGTACATGTAGCATGAAGCACCTAGGAAAATTGCTACCCTGCTGGAAAGTATTCTAGTCCATCACAGGGTGATATCCCCAGAACTTTTTGTCGCCAGAACCCACTTATACATCTTGGTGAAAAGAGACAAGTGTATTGGCAAGGGTTGAACCCAGACACACAGATCTTAAGTTTGACGTGTTTTTACAACTTGGCCACCACACCCCCAAGTTAGACCAATACTTATCACTAATCCAGAACAATGGCTTAAATCATATATGTAGCCTGCTATAATGTAATTTTGTTGTTAAATCATGACAAACAATGTTTCTGTAATGCCCAAGTGTGCCTATATCTCTGCAGAGCAAACATGAACATCCTCACCTCTTCATAATAAATGCAATCAGCTACTAGAATGATGTCTGGGGTAGGTTGAAAGGTTGACACATCTTGACCCCTGAAACACAAAAGCATAGAAACATGTAAATATGTTATACCAGCAGATGTAGTTTGATAATGAATTATACAGATGTCAATGTAAGTTACTGTCGTCACAATAATAAAAAAATCAAACTGAAGCAACGATTAGCCTCCTCTGCAGGCAACTCCTTTTGTAATGGTTACATTGACCATGGGTGTCTGAGAATGAGAAAACGAGAAAACAATAGGGAGGACTTCATTGTCACTTCCTGTTCTCTCCCCATTCTCCCACCATCCCACCCCCACCCGTTCTCGAAAACAGGACATTGACGTCTGCGGATGAGGCTACAACAAGATTTAAGGGAGCAAAAGATATCACAAAAGTCATGATGGATCCAAGCTGCATTGAATGATGTAAGGTGCTTCTAACTTTTGAGACAGTGGATGGAATCCTATGGTATTACCACTAAACTAAACTTCTTATATGGTATTCAGCAATTTTCAAAACTAAGTTTACAAATTGCTTTTGTTGAGTCACTTCTGGGAGTGAAAAAGTGAAAGAACAAACCATGCTTTGTGCCAGTCTGAACTTTAGATTGATCGAATAGCCATTTTTGTTTAGATTATGTATTGGCACAAGTCGCCTCACTAGGCCTTTGCTGGGACAACTTTTCCAGAAAATTGAAATATTAGATTATAAGAACTACTTACCATTCTAGAGAATTTGCAGTGAAGCTTCCAGTTATGAGATGTTGATTGATTTGTCTGTTTGACTCAATGAGTGGTACGACTGTTGGCAAGTCAGTACAACAGACATGTGCACTAAAAATAGACAAAAAGGGGGACTCACAACGGCTTTAATCGGCACTTAAATGATTGAAGCATAACTTCCGACTACAAGTTCCCTGCTAGCAAGGCCCTGTTAGGGTAAATTTCCAACAGGTGACATGGTCTTGAAGCAGTGACTAGATGAAATGGCGACAAATGACACTGAATCGTAATCAGGGTTGACAGTGTTAAATGTACCTTACCCACAAGCTGCAGCAATTAGTCCTACTACTCCAGTACCTGCACCAAGCTCAATAACGCGTCTGTTTACCAGCCCGTCTGTGGAGCAAAAATGGTCCGTTTGTATATATTTAGCAAGAACCAAAGCAGCATCCCACACCACACAGCTTTCATCGCCTACTTCAGCTTGCTGGATTCTTAGTGTTCCATTCTTACACTCGATTTCCCTCTCAAATGTGCGGTTGCAAATCTCACCAGCAAGCTCCGCCATTTTGAATTTCATAGGTATCCGCTGACCTTACCTTTAGTTCCAAGGCCCTTTTCCAAGCACTAGACAGCTGACTGCGAACAGCACGGGAATTTTCCCTTCGCGAAGACTGAAAACTATGTCATTTTATCCACAGTTATTTTTAAAGACTTCAAGAGGTGTTCCAGACCAGTACCCAACCAACTGAGCAAGCCAGGTGCTTCCAGTCACTTCACCCACAATATATACATGGTATATGTGAAGGGACTGGGCCGTGTTGATGTGGTCGAGTTGGACCATGGGACTGTTTTGGGAGCACGAATTTGACCCAGTTTCCTTTGCAACCTCGTATAAAGTAGTACGGTTTTGATCTACACCAAGATCGATCAGGCGTCTGTTCGCTGCTGTTTTGCAAGACTTCACGCTTCACTTAAAGGGTTCAAACGCTAAGAAAAAAAAATCACTCCGGTTTCACAGAATAGAGAGAAGAAAAATCACGCGCAGAATTTTATTTGAAACTTTATTTAGACTAGAAAAAGTCGAAACCTCTTTTTTACAACATAGAGTA
Organism: Porites rus; assembly: GCA_964035705.1. NCBI lineage: Eukaryota > Metazoa > Cnidaria > Anthozoa > Scleractinia > Poritidae > Porites > Porites rus. The sequence goes on along the minus strand of OZ038003.1, from coordinate 1,892,395 downwards.
ACAGGCATTCATACTGCACGTTACAGTTCAATATTATAAGTTAATAACTACAGAAGCTGGAGTTACGATCAGCAAGTCACGCTGAGAGTTATTGGAAGCAAATTAGCTTCTCCTAGCCTGCGAGAGGGCTCTCCTAAAGTACCACGACGGCGTACACCCGGGCGAACTGGCCCGCAGACTATACTAAGGGATGAAAATCGCTGTTTGATATTATTAGCATAAATGGAATGATTTTACGTTTATACGAAAAAAACGAAGAACAGAAAACTTGAAACGTTCATAAAAACGATTATCAAAAGACAATATGAACATATTTTAAAAACTATGTGAACAACAATACAGCATGAAAACTTTTCGGTAGGCGATGTGGCGTTAACGTTATTTTTCTGTCTTGGAAGCACAGGTTTGGCACAGGACACTTATGCTAAGAGTGCACAGGCTACCCATATGAAAATAACGTCACAGTAGTTGTGTAAAATAACGCGTTCCTTATGAAAGTACAGTTAGAATAATTTTTCCTTTGGTTCTCTTCAGCATAGCAACGGCATTCTCATGCGCTACACCTACAAGGCTCTCTCCATTCACAGCAACAATCTGATCACCACGCTTCAGTCGTCCGTCTCGTGCCGCGGCACCAGTGGGGAAGACAGTTTTGACGTAGATTGGAAGGTCGCCATGAGGACTCCCATGACCACCCACGATACTGAAACCCAGGCCCTCGGGGCCGCGTTCTAGCTCAATAAGTTTCGGCTCCAGTGGTCTGAAAAGATACAAGAGAAGTATTAGGAATCTGTAAAGAAAAGAGTGACTTCTCACATTCTTACGATGCAGACGAGCCTACGCCTTTAAGTTTTAAGAGATATTCTCTTAGAAACGAAAAGGAAACCAGGTCAAGTTAACTTTCGCAAAGACTTCTGGGATTTGTACCAGCGAGGATGCGCCGGTCAGCTATTGGTCATTGTTATTTTTACTGTCCTGGGCCGAGTTGTTCAAAGCTGGGTTAAGATAACCCAGGGTTAGGGCAAGATTTGAAGTTAGATTTGAAAGCTTGAAATGCATTTCAGTTTTAATTTTTTTTAGTCTACAAGTTGATGATTGGAAGCTCTAAAAAATAGCAGAGAAAATTATCCGAGAAAATGCTTTTAAACAGAAGAAAAACAAACACGGGTTAAATTTAATCCCGGGTTAAGCGCTAATCGGCCTTCGAACAACTTGGCCCTGAGTAACAGCCCCCGAGAAGTCTTTGCGAGAGTTAACTCGGACCCAGTTTCCTTCTCTTTGTGGGTACGGTTGAGTTTCTTGCACATTCCAACTCTAACCATTGGCAAGAGAAAGAACCCATCTGAGTCAAAAGATCCTGAGACTGTGAAAGAGAAACTGTGGATAAAGTACTGCTCTGCTCTCTTTTGACAAATGACATTGGTGACTATTTTGTCAACCTGTGATCAAGAGTAGATAAATATTCTAAACTCTACTCACGTTTCTTCTTCTCCCTCTTCCCCATCTGACTGAATCAGATCGCCAGTTTGCTCTACGAGCTCCGACGTTGGTGGCAAATTCGCAAGAGGGAGGCTGGGAACGGATGTTTGCTCTGTTGGATGTGTTTCCGGTTGTTCAAAATCTTGAAAAAAAGTAAAACGGTATTTCAGTAAAACGTTCTTACAAGCTATCGTTTGCCAAGAAAAAGAGAGGCGTAATTCTGTTGGGTTTTATCAAATTTATAGCTTGTTCATATGCCCAGGGTTAATATTGCTGCTTTTGAGGTACAAAGGTAGACTACCTTTTCCCAAAGGAGCTTATGAATGGAGGGGATCTTAAGATCAGACGACAGCAACGGCAACGGCAACGGCAACGACAACGAGAACGTCAGAAAAAGCAATAGGTTTTATAACCAAAACAACAACTCTGCACGTGAAGCATACTTTTTGTGAATTCCTTTGCCGTCTTTGCACGACTACTTCATCTAATTTCACGTTTCATGGATGACGTAGACAAGTAAAATCGAAATTCTTTCTCTTTCTGCACTTAGACATTGTTCTTAGTGATTCAACTCCTGGAGAGTTCCCATGAACTTGACAAAGTAAGTGAGATGAAATAATCGCAATGAAAATTGAAAGAACGCGAATTCACTCAAAGGTCCCTAATCCTTACACACAGATACACAGATGAGGCCTTACCAGTACCCTTAGGAGGTTTACACAAATAGAAAACTCATCACTTACCGAGAGGGATATTAACAGCAATATTTTCCATGCTACTGAGCGAACCGGCGCCTAATTGTATGTTGGGCAAACTGCTCATTGAAGACGGGCGGGAACTGGTACCGTGTTTCAGTCTAGCGATCTCCAGTATAACCCGACCAGAAGTTCGCTGAAAAAAAAGCAGCATTAGAGAG